>CM053266.1:66876049-66952297 GCA_028583415.1 Protea cynaroides | reverse complement strand
AAAAATTGCAAATCAGGTTTCCATAAAGCATTTTTCTAGGATAACACATTTCTCAATATATCAAAATGTATCAAACTATGTATCAAATTGAAGAGCATTAAAAATGGAGTATACTGTAAAAAACCACGGTCCAAATGGACCTTCCATGCACCCTCACGGATGAATTAATTCCCTCAGGTTAAAAACCTTGAAAAAACAGCAAAACCTTGGTTGGTTCAGTTCAGTCGGTTCGGCCTAGGTTGGTTTACCCAAGATCGGATCGGTTCGGTTTGTCTCGAACTGAATATACCCTTTTTTTTTAAATGTCTTCAGACAGAACCACTGGCCTGTTCGGGATGAGCACCGAGTTGGTCTGCTGGTCTGACCACATGTTCAATCCGGTTAAAAAAAGATGGGTACCGGGATAAAATTTTGGGTCTTCAGATAGGTTTTTGGGTCTAAGTCCCGGGTTCATGGGTCGAGTTACCGGATAGGCTGATCGGGCCAGTGATTTGGTCAACGGGTTTGATAACCGGGTTCTCTGGCCTGACCCACGGATCTTGGTCAACAGTTGACCTGGTCGGGTCGAGCACACGTGTGGGTCACAAGTGCTCGGTCCGCTCTCTCGAGTCATCGGCCTGGCCTGAGTTGGCTCGGCCGGGTTGACCAATGGTTTACAACCATTTATTTATTTATTTTTTTATTTTTTTATTTTTTTAATATTTCACGAGTGGATCTCGCTCGATTCTTCCACTACCGGGTGGCGGCATGTCTGGCTACCGGTGGCGACGAGTTTTATACCCCTGTCACCGTCTCTCTGAGCTCTGCGCAGTGGTATAAAATTTTTTGATTTTTGACGGTTCAAAAAGTTTCGATCATAACAGATCTCCCATGGGTTTAATAAAAAACAGAATGAAAAAATAATTCATTCATCATATCAATCATCTTTATTAGGCTTTATTAAATCAGATCTCATCGATCCTAGGTCTGTATGAACCCGCTTTGATACCAATTGTTAGAATAACATTAATAGGATTCCATTACATACCCTATCCCACATACAGATACCTAGAATACAGAGAGATTAATATAAACAGTTAGAATGTTCCATACCTCTTGCAAACGATTGATTTCGATCGTTACTTGAAGTAACCCTTGAGAAGAGTCTTCCACAGCCTTCCACTAGACCTTCCTTCTCCTCTGCTATGGGTGCTGATAGAGAGATCTCAACAGTGGCTGCGGGGACTCACTACTCCTGTATTTATAACATAATCACTAACCCTAATTCATTCCTACAATGAATAGGGAAAGTCCTATATTTAGCAATTGACAATCCACGGCTTAGACCAGCCTACCAAATAATATCAAACTCCCACTAGTAGATTAGGCAAGTAAATAATGTTGACCAACTAGATTTAGAAATAAATCTAACAAAATCCCCATTGATAAAGCAACATAAACCATATCTTTAGGGTTAAGAAACCCTACCACCAATCCCCAAGCTGCTAAAGCCAGCGACGACTAGTAGTCTGCATTTGAGGGGCGAGAATGGAATTTCCAACAAGAAAAAAGAGCACAAAGTAGCCCCAAAAATCAACCCCAACAACAGCTAGTGTCCCCTTACACACTTGACGATTGAAAAGAGCACCCAACATCAAAATGAGAAATGTGCCAACATGTCACGATGCATTTCTGGATACATGCATGATACCCGGGTTGCCCAATGGTGAAGCATGTTGTGCACTACTAATCAACACACAACAGTCTACATATGCAATATAACCACCCAAAATCCCGAGTATGTTGTGCATTACTAACCACCACACAATAGTCTACATATGCAATATCCATCATAAATCAAGTAACAATCGAAAATAATACAACAACAAAAGCAATACGAAATCATATAAATAACTAATGTCAATTACATTGTATTCATAGAGTAAATTATTTGATAATTGTCTCAAATACAATGTTATCCTCAAAATATAATCATATAATATTTATACAAGTAATATCCCAAACGAATAGATCTAAATAAAAACCTACAACAAATAAACTATACAGTCTATTTACAGATCTATAAATCAAAAAATGAGAGGGGTACTGCATCCCATATATGCAATCATTGTAGACGCAGCCCTCGCCACGATCCTCCTCAAGGTCCTTGCCTACAGAACCAATGTCAACCAGTGGAGATTCCATGAAGCCAGCTACTGAAAGGGTACCTGCATCAGAATCTGAAAATAAGTATCAATACAGGGGTGAGCTCACATCCCAACTCAGTAAGGAATCAAGTATCATCTGCACATACGAATGGATACAGAAATGCAGTTCATTAAGTAGGCCTGATGTAATGGTTCTGAAAGTGCCATATCGAGATTTCCACCACAGTTACTGACTAATGGCTTCCAATACTCATGCATAAGGTTGAGTAGATATGATGTCCACGGCTCCGGAGAGCGACCTTTCGCACCTCAAGAGTGAAGCACTACTGGCCCTTGGCCCAATAGCATGCCACTCCTAGGATAGGCTCCGTCTTGGCTTCCAAGACCCCTGGCCAATTGGTACACCCCATCGCCAATACATCGGTGTATCTGAGGCGATTGAGCCTATGCCAGTATGTAACCCCAACTGGAAAGGGTTTGGGAACCATGGTGTGAATATAAATACCATCTCATCTAAACATGTGCACATGATGTAAAGAGGACCGCACTCCAGCAGAAATCCCTGACCCCAGTCCCGTCGAGCATCGTTCTAGCTATGCAAACCGGGTCCATATGGTCATAGGTCACCAGTACTTCGATGCATGCATACCACACAAACTAAACATATCGCAACCAATAGCATTCATAGTTTTAAATATATGCAATTGCATGAACAAGTATAACATATATCAGATGACATATTATTTCCAACCACAAGCAAGCATACCAAATGTCATATTAATTCTACGGACCCAATCCCTCACTTGAAGGCACAACTCACAAGTGCTGCTATATTGGAAGTTGGCTGAAGACTTTTCCCCGAACCCACTCAAGATTTGCTAAACCATTGCATAGATTTTTATACATTAGTTGGATGTCTTTAAACTAATGTAGACATGTCCACAACACCATTATGTAGGTCCCAAGATAAACCAGGAACCCTATGGTCAGTTCTCGAAGGAAACAGGTAGTAAGTTGGCTAATTGTAGACCAATCAGCGGATGGGAGCCCTGCAGTAGCATCTATCAGGTAGTTTACACATAGCCTGGAAATAAGGCAATTGCCTATCCGAGGGCTAGGAGCCAGAAGGTAACATCCGCTAACTCGCATCCACTGGTTAGGCATGAGCCCTTAAGGGGCTTGGAATTAAGCCGGCTAACAAGAGCCGACTGATCATCTCCCCGGCTCTGTGTAGCCTCCGGCACACTAGCCAAAAGCATAGCCAGCACAAGGGGGAGCTGATGCACATTAACCCGACGGAAGGTGCCGTCGACTTATGTCCACTAGTTGAGCCCAACTCAAAATAATCATAAGTGTGGTCTATAGGCGGATAGTAGCCTGGTGGACTAATTCGCTAACATGATCCCTTGATCAACCAAGATAGAGCTGGGTGCAAGGGCTTGCCTTGCTTCCGGCTCGCATCCGCTGGCTAAGTCCAAGAACCCAGACTCAACCATAGAAAAAGCATGGGAGGTTAAATATGATTGGAAGCCGTCGTAGTGTATGCACTGCAAGATATTCGGCCATGATGATTCTGGTTATAGGATGAAGGAAGATAATCCAAATCCTGGTAAGGATGGAAGGTCCAGCTTTGGTATTAGCCATGATGTCGCAAGTGCTAGTGGAAGGGAAAGTAGGAATGATCAAGAGAGTCAACTGGATAGAGGTCAGATGGGGATGGGCTCAGTCATTCCTCAGGAGATGGATATGGTTTCGGATTTTGGTCAGGGGGACAATCATTTGGGTAGTGGTCTTCCTGCGGATGATCAATCAAAGGTGAATGAGGGGAGAGTCCATTGGAAAAAAAAAAATACAGTTTGACGGTTCCTGTAGGTTAGGATGGTCGAGTGGGTCGGGTTTTCGAGCTCATGTCTGTTGGGCACGATATTTGCCAGCCGGATGGTATCCTCGATCAAGGCTCTCCAGTTATGGCTGTTGTATCGAAGCCAATCGGTCACTCCTATTCTTGTGTGTCAAACCACAACCTTAATTTTGCTACAACCTCCAATGTATCGGTCCCCTCAAGGTTTGAAATCCTCTCTCATCTTCTTGATGACAATGATTCCTGCCTTAACCGAGCCCCCTTTCTTAAAAACCCTACTCCATCTCATCCTCTTCAACAGTTATCATCTCCACCTGCCCCGCTATCCCCCCTTAACTTGTCGTCAAAGATCCAGACTATCATTGCTTCCACCTGTTCTCCCTCATCTCCCCCAATGGGTTATACTAATCTTACAGGTGAGAGGACTACACGTGTTCAACTGTATGTTGACAAGCCTCCCTCATGCATTTTGGTTGACCCATGTCCTTCTTCCATAACCCCCCTCGGTTCCCTCCTTCTGATCCAGCTGACATAACCCCTCCATGCACGCTTCCATCTGGACAATCCCCTTCCTCGTCCAGTTCTTTTTTACCTTTAATTTCCCTGCGCCCTTCTGTTTTCGATAGACTGCAGTGCCGAGACAAGGTGCTATCTCCTGATAGGAACTTGAGCCTTCTTTCTCCTTCTAGCTAGTCTAAGGCTACTGTAGTAGGGTTTGGGTTCTTTAGTCCAAATGTTATTCCTAAGCTTAGTCAAGAAGGATGTGTAAACCAGTGATCAAATTCTTACTCTCAATTCCGCTCGACATCAGCACCTTGCCTCTTGCTGGCCTGTATTTTATTTACTTCTTCTGATGGTCCCCATCTCCATCTAACGCCGCCCCGGGGTAGCAACCGGGAAGGACTCAATGAGGCTCTGAAGGAGCAGGCGGCCTATACAACCTTCCCTACTATTGGTAGTCTGCTCCCGGCGGTTCCAAACCTTCTCGCGACACTCCTTCGGAGCCTCATTTACGATTCTTGGATCCGCCTGCACAGAAGGGGAAATCCATCCTCATTCTTTGTCAGTTGGGGATGAGGATGATTGCTATGAAGATCTGTGGTACGGTACAACAAAGCCTCCCCCCCTCACCTTTACTGTTGGTTGTTGGATGGAGATAAGGATTAGTGGGCTCAATGGCTTTCTTTGGATGAGGATTGCCTAGAGGCTGAAGGGCTTACCAATTAGGGCTCGGGTGGTTTATATTTTCCATTCGATGCTTGGTAATGGGTTGGTAGAGGGTTTTCCTTTGTACTTTCCTTTTCTTTTTTCAAGTGGGTTTCTATTTTTTAATGTGATGAGGTTCTTTTGGTTGGTAGCAGGTTGTGTTGGCCAGTTTTGGCCGCTTGGTTGAGGCGGGTTCTGTTGTTTTTTGGGTTCCTTTTGTGAGGTCATGTTTTTTTCTCCTTCTTGGGTCCTTTGCTTGTGGTTTGTTAGTGCTCTCCCCGTCTTTGTGGGTAGCTTGTAGTGTTATCCATTCCTGGGTTAATAAAATATCTATTTATCCAAAAAAAAAAAGAGTCAAGTTTCTTTCCCTCACTTGGTGAGTGAGATCTACGTGCCCTCTCTGTTGTAGAGGCTTGTCCTAACTTAGTCTCATTCACCTATAAATGTGATAACTTCATTAGTTTAATTGTATTGTCTCAACTTGTTAATTTATATTATCTTTCGATGCCCCCAGACGTAGGTGATGGCATAATACTAACTGTACGCACCCCAGGAGCACGAACGGGATAAACAAGACCCCTATTAGATTGTCAGGTTGCAGTCTCCAATTGGAGGCTGCAACCAGTCCTCTATTCGGACCTGCTAGGGGCCCTTTTGGAAGTGTCCTGTTGTAGGGCCCGGAGGCACCACTGTGCAATGGGTCCTGCCTTCTGACAGCTCCCAAATTCCTTTAGAATCCAAGTTTTGCCTATTCTAAAGGAAATAAGTCCATGATCCTGAATCCTAATTACCTCTAGCTTCTTTCCTATGAAACTAGACTTAAAATGTAATATCTCTTCCAAAAATCAAGGCATTCCAGTAGGTTTAGCCTAACGAATTAGTTACCCAAACTCGAACATTCTGATTCAGATTTGAATATGTATGTAGCATCTTACAGAGATAATATCTCCTTCTTCCTGAGTCCAAATCACTTCATTCTTTTTATAGTATCAACTAAACTTACAAGTGAATATCATTTCCAAATTTTAGATCCAAATTCCTTATTTAGGTTGGTCGACATTTATTCCAAAATTGGGTTTCAGCACTGGCCAGATTTGTAGGAGTGCTATCCGTCATCCTCCTTGAGTTACAGACGACATTCACTCACTTTCTTATTTGGTCATTAATGTCTAACGGAGGAGAGTATTCTCTTTTTATGTAGATGGATGAATCTCCAAGGTATTCAATAATTTAAGATTATAAACCGTAGGATGAGTGTGAACATACCTTTAGCTTCGAAATCAACATCTCCAATGGTGATATATACCTTGGGAGCTCCTTTAATGGTGGTACCTTCTCCCAACTCTCCCAAAAACATGGTTTATTGTGGTGGCCTTCCCCATTAACGAAATTAGGTTTGTCTAACTCTCTTTTAGCAAAACCTACAGTTGTTTAAGGATAATTAGAGTCCTAGTAACCTCACTCTAATTTTGGGGTTCCTAGGGAAAATTCCCACTATGTGTCCTCTTGTGAGGAGTTTGGGAAATCAACTCCTTTTCATAAGAGGTTTGGCGGTTTGGAGGGTTATCCCATGGGTATACCTAGAAGGAGAAATGAATATGCTTATTACCCCAACCGGCTCCGTTTCCATGGGTTTTGACCCACGTGGGTCGCACCCGAAGGTTGTTCAGTTAGAGTGTCCAATTGGAGACGACAACACCACACATGCAACCGGACAGGGTGGTTTTTCCCTATGTTTAGGCTATCTTTGAAATCGTACCTATTTTCAATGTCGTACACGTCAACGCGACTTACTCCGCCATTGGTTCAGCCGGGTTCACTTTAGGAAGACTTGCTATGAGCCAAAATATTTAATTAGACCGGGTTTTTAGCGTGCCGGTCTTACAAGAGTTGTTATCTCTATGGTATGCCATTCAGTGATCCTTTTACCCTGAGGAGGAGCTCACGATTCAGAGTGCAGCCCAAGTGCTTCCCTACCAAGATTTCCATGTGGCCCCCAGATTTTTCCCCCATTTTAATTCTCTCTATGTTGTTGTAATATGGGCATGGGCTTCGTCTTTGGTGGCCAAGTTGTGTTTGGGTTTTTTTCTCGTGTCTTGTCTGTTCTTGTTTTTGTTCCCATCTTCTAAAGGTTTAGTTTGTTTGTGTTCTCTTTTCTGAGTAAATAAATTATCTACTTGCCCAAAAAACTTACAGCATAATAGAACTAGGGAAACAATAGTATAGTGTTAGAATCACCTTAAGGTTAGTAGTTCCCAATACCCATTGTGTCGGCATCAAAACAGGTGTAATAACAAAATCCCAAACTTGAAAGATAATTTAGATCATGGTCAAAGATAAAATGGAGTCAAAAGAAGAATAAATCATGAAACTTGGAACTCAACGATAAAAGGCCCCTGTTTGTCAAACACTCCGAGTATAAAACAATGGGTACAAGAAATGCCAAATGGGATCCGAGCCGAACTTAATGTTGCACAAACTCAGTAAGAAGAAGAGATAAAATTTTGAACATGATCAATGAGATCCATCGTAGGAAGATGGGTACTATTCTGATAGGAGTATTTGAGGAGACTTTAGTTTATTTTTGGAGATGGGAATAAGTGAATAACAAAGTAACAGTCACCTATTTAGCAATATAAAGATGAATTGATGCCTTCATCTAATTCATGCTCCATTTATAATCAAAATATATAACTAAAAGTGGCTCACCAGAAATGGTGTACTCAGAAGCAGTGGAGAAACAACAATAGGCGAAGGATGATGAGTTTTAGGACTATATCGTGCCTGCCATATGTCCGAGTAAATCCAGAAACCCCAAATAACTTGATTCCTATATCACATTCATTTTTAGGAAATCTATAGCTCATCGTCTCTACAAAACCCATCACTATTCTTCTTTAAAACCCATATCTATGGATTTGATGCATGCCTTTATCGGAATAGAAGGAGCTTTAAAGGTGCAGTGGCCGTGGCTGGACTTGGCTTGATTGTGCTTGCCACTAAGGGTGTCAACTGGTCGGTTTTAGTTAGGCATAATCATTTTCGGTTATTTAAAGCCTCGCACTGTGACCGGCCTATTTAGCTATTTGAGTTTCAAAAGCCAAGCATGGACACATTTACATTACTGTCAGTCAGTTTAAGGTCCATTATAAGGCTCATGCCAAACGGTTTTAAACGAGCTAATACCAAAATGATTATGGAATCTTCCTTGTGGGATTGTAAACGGCTCGCGTTGGGCTTGTGATCACCCATGTAGACGAATAAGATGACGGAAGGAACAAGTGGAAGACTCAAGAAATGAAAGAGAGTAAGAGGTGTTTTACTGTTTTAGATTTTTAGCTTTAAGGTTTTATCGGTTTAAATGTATATTCATTTCATTTGGGTGGTTCGATTGGGCTACACACTTACACCATAAATGCCCATTTAATAATCAGTATAGGCCTAAGCCCAGCACGTTTAATAATCTGGCCGGTCTAGTTTTTGGCTTCACCGGTCGGGCTTAGTAGGGCTACCAGGTGCAGGCCTGAAATTGACACCCCTACTTGCCACAAGGGATTTGTTCCAATTGTTCCCTAATACATTAAGACATTACACTAGAAAATACATCTTCTAAAAGCGAATTGGGTCAATGTTGAGAGCTCAACTCACCCCACAAGAAGAGGATAGAGTAGAATAGACTTGGGCAACAAACAACTTGTAAAATAATAAGAAGAAGAATATGTAAGGGGGCAAACAGGTAAGTTCACTCCAACCTTAAGGGTAGTTTTGTCAATGAGAATGTTAGGTTTACATGACATCAGTAACTAATGGTTCAGGCCTAACGGAATGGATTTGATTATAAACAATTTTAAGCATAAGGGAGTTCTTTGTAATTTATTGCAAGATTGGGGTGTTCATTGTATCTATCGACCTTAAGAAGGGAGGTGCGTGTAATTTTTCCATTTTTTGCTGAATTAATTGTATTAAAGGAAAATTTTACGCACCTCCCCTGTACTTTACTTTCAAGGCACCCAATCCCAAGTTCGCAGTTATTACACGAACCTCCTCTTAATTGTTAAGTATGTATCATATAAACCCTGTCCGTTATGACAAGTCTGTTAGCTGATGACGTGACTTCTGAAATATCTTAATGTAAAAATTACCCTTATCCATGTGTTAAGTTACCCTTTTTTTGTTACCAAAACAAATTAACTTACCATTTGCAATACCCTACTCGCTTGAAACAAAAGAATGAAGATACCTGAACGATGGAAATCGCCATTGGAAGAAGAAAAAGTCGGGACCCCCGCCAAAGAAGAGACTAGAGGGCTTTTGCAAGAACATTCACCTTGGATGTTCGCCAGAGAAGATAGTAAAAGATCTTTACTTTTGGAAAAACTGATCTGAAGATAAAGCTTTTTAGGTTGATTAACAGAAATATTTTAAAGACAAAGGGGCTTGAGAATAACAAAGTACACCATGGTTCAAGGACCTGCATCCTGGAAGATTTACTTTTGGATCGATGAAAAAGGTACCATGATGAGCTTATCACTTTGGATGGACTTCAAAAAATTTTTTTGGGAAAAATACAATTGCCTTCCCTGTAGTATGCATAAAGGACCAATGCCTCCAAACGTTTTTGGAAAAGACAAACGTTTTTTTTTTTTTAATGGTGTTAAAGTGAATTTTTTATGGACCAATCTACCGTTAAACGTGTTATTAATTTAAAAACCTATTAATGTTAAAAGACTACTATAACCCTCATATCCAACTTATCCTTTCATCTCTTTTAGACAAAAACCTAATGTTCCAATACCTTTCATCTCTTCCTTTTTATTTTCTCATCTTCGTGTCCAGAAACCTTGTAAAAAAAAGTCATACTACGAATCATCCTCTCCAGCATCAGTCGACGTCATAGGCGGTTCCTCTCTCCAGCTTCGGTCCACGTCATGGGCGGTTCCTCTCTCCAGCTTCGGTCAGCATTATAAGCGGTTCCTCTCTCTAGCTTCGGTCGACGTCATAAGCGGTTCCTCTCTCCAGCTTCTTTGTTTGTCGAAGGCTACTCCTCTTACCCTCTCACGGTAGATCTCTCTCTCTCTCTCTCTCTTAGGGTTTGTATGTTTCACTGTCTGTATTTTCAATTTCTATGTCAGACAGAACCCTTGTTGGTATCAGTCTCAGTTTTGATGGCATGGGAAAACAACCAAACACAAAAAGGTTCATGTCAACCATTTGTGTGAATCCCTGGGACCATATCTTCTCATGCAGCATAGAGTACCTAGCTATTTATAACTCAATTTTTGGAAGACCTCTTGACCATATTTTTTCATGCAACATAGAGTACCTGTATCAAACCTAGGAAATCAGCCTTGATGAATTCTGATGCAATTCACTATTTTTAAGCAGAAGCCATGGTTGGAAAGCCAAGTCTTGGGATCATGGTGATAGGAAAGAGAGTGATAAATTATTTCCTCTCTTGAGTGAACCTAACAGGAAGCAATCAAATAGAAAACAATATTCCAAGCATAATAAAATCCACACGCATAATACAAGGAATTTTTACTTGAAAAACCTCCCTAAAGTGAGGAGTAAAAACCACGGGACCGTAGTCCACTCAAATCTCTTCACTATCACCAAAATATGTGAATACAAAAGTCTTCTCTAGTTAAAACTAGATGCATACAATAATATCATTCCTCAAGAACACAATATTCTTGACATATATCATCAAAAACATCTAGAACAACATGTTCTAGGAATACACCATTAACAACCTAAACACCAAGATGAAGATTGAAAGAGATCTCACCCGAATAGGTGAAAACGTTGATTATCGGACTGATCTAGAAGATTCCAATCATCAATCGCGACGTTCAGAATAAAGAACTCTCAATTATGAATCTGCTGTCCAAATTTCAACTCAATCGGACCACGGATGATCTTCTGATCCTCACCTTGATTGAAACCACGCAGCTTTCTTCTCTTTTCTGTTTTGGGCGGACAGCAATTCATTTAACCTCTCTTTCTCTCCTTGTTTCATTCTAATAGGGTCAAAGAGATAAAACCCTAATTCAACTATATTTGGAAATGTTACTTAAGGGCCCTTACTCCTTATGGGCTTATAAGTAATGGGTCATCCTCTACATAAGAGGGAAACCCAACCCAACACTTGAGTAAGCCAGATCGCTAGATTCAATTAAAATTTTAGCCTTAAAAGTAACAGAAGTCTCTGTCAAAACACTACACACACGTGAGCAGTTTCTGTAGTGGAAAAAAATTGCTCTTGGTCTCAGGCATTTATCAATTCTAAGTCATTGTAATCTTCCTTTGAAAAATGGGCTTTCCATCTACAAAGGTTGTTATCAGTGGCAAATACTATTTAAGTACATTTACTTGTGAAAGAAATTACCATGGAAAATTTTCGTTACATCATTATTGATTTGTTTAACAGCATAAGTTTATAATTGTCTGATTCTATCTGCACTCAGATTATTATGATACTATTCTTGTTTCTAGTCTTCTGATTAGTTGGTATTTTATTTTTCTTGAATCTCATTCTGAAATTTTATTTACAAGATGGATCCGAAATGTGAGACTTGTGGTGCTACATTTGTCACACGGACAACAAGAAAGGGGAAAAATGTCGATAGAAAGTATTATAGTTGCCAAAGCTGTTAGAACTTTGTTATGCGGGTGGAGCATTTTAAACAATATACATGTAGAGTAGGTCAATGCAAAGTGAAAACAACCAAAATGGTATCAAACAAAGGACGAAAGTTCTGGTATTGCCCACATCTTACAGGAGTATGATTATTAATCTAGTCTCTATTTTTTCCTTTTAATTATGGTGCTAATTGAATGAAAGTTGTAATATGAAATGGTATTTTCAACAACCTTTTATAATTACCTTGCAGGTTGATAATCCTAGATCGATGTGGGATGTTCGAATGGATGGATAACATAGAAGAGACCATTTCCAACTAGGAAATGGGGACCCATACGGTAATCGACCAGATAGAGGAATGCTTTTAGGGTACGGGGATCAGTACGGCAACCCAGGAGATAGGTCAAAGCTCACAGACCCAGGCATTGAATACAGCAAGCACTATAACTACTTCCCTAGAATATTTAAGAGGCTATTTAAGAGGAGTAATTAGAGGTCATGGGCATAATACTAGGTTGTTTGAAGAGCTCCTTGATACTATTGAGATACTAGACTTCAAGAATCTTGATCAAAGAGCTTAAAATCTGTAAATTATGTAAGGGTCCCACACATTATTGGTAACTTTGTTGAAGAAAGTTGTGTGTCAAACTCGATATTGAATACATTTTGATGCTAAGTGCCCTCTTTCAACGTGTGCTTCTTGTGTGGTCATTTATCTAAAATTGTTGGGAGTTGGTGATGCTAATTTCCCTAAAGAAAGCCTGGGACCTTTTATCTAAAACTTTTGGGAAAGGCATTCAATATTCAATAAATAGGCCTGGGGTCTTGCATTGTTCGAACCCTCTTTTGTATTCTGCACAGAGATCAGATCTGTTTACCCATTGGGTATGTGATGATCAGGAGGAGATAAGTTACAAAACTTTGAATTCTGTATTCCACAAAAAGGTTGGGGTCTTGCATTGGCCAAATTTGAGAACCTTTGTTGTGGTGAGTAGATTGGTGGGGATGGCCTCCAAACTTATCCCTAATATCAAAGACTTCATTTAGGTCTCCAATGAGGACGTATGGTTCATGTAGGTTGTGGAGAAATGTATTCAGATTTTTCCAAAATAGTTTGCTGGAGGGTTGATTTGTTGTTTGCGGACAATTCCCAAGCTCACACAATCTAATTATGGGCAAAACCAGATACGTGAATTGTATTATTTTCTTGTAGCTGGTCTTTTGGGATTACACAGACACAATGGTGTTGACATTGGAGTATGTTCCAAGTTAGACAACTATAAGTCATAAACCATATGGTTTAGTGTTTGTACTTTGTACCACTGATGTTTTGTTGAAAGTTCCAGTGCTGTTTCTGTGAACAGGCATCAAAATCAACAATTTGTATGTTATAAATGTACAGGGCTTTGATCTTTCTCAAATTTCTTCACTTGCAATTGAAGCATTTAATTCAGGTTGCAAACCTTAGCTTCTGTATTTGAAATAAATTGAACTAATGGAATGCTTAATTTGTTGCCTAATACCTGTAATAAGTTTCTTTTTGAACAAATGGAATTACTAGCCCATGAAACAAGAAGACTACTAATCTGTTCATTTCTCATTAAAAACAAACACTATATAGAATCCAAGTTCACAGATGTAAACATAAGAAAACTGTGGAAGAAGATAAACCCATCAGAGACCTTCCATGGTAGTATAATCCATTGAAGCTAATAAAGTAGAAAACAAAAAGAAAAGGAAAATGAGTCACTTTTAATACACAGAAGTTCCACAAACAAAAGTAATTTGCAAAAATTTGGATTCTTCTCATCCTCATCCACAGTATCCCTATTATAGACAAGCTCTAGTAGTATCCCCTGCCCACTTCAAAACCTTCCACAAAAGTTCCACTCTAATTGTATCATTCACTGGATCAACTTTGTACCTACACAACCAATATAGATGATGTAATAATTTAGTTGAAGAGCAGTGTGTTGAGGTTCACAAACATTGATGATATTTCTAAAGCCAGAAAGAAACCAAGGAATAACATGTCAGATCATAATACCAAGATTACATATTAAACAAGGTGGTCAATTGAGATGTCCTCAACTGCTTTTCCATTTCTTCTGACAAAACTAATCTGAAAAGATGAAATAGAAAGCATCATGCAGACAACCATATGATGAAGATAAGTGAAAGAAATTTCTAACTTCAATTTCAAATCTTGTGTACTATATCCCAACAGTCTAACTTTCAAAACAGATAAAAAAACAAAAAAGGATGAGTAATATGGAATCAATTTGCATCTCAAATATGCAATTTGTTGGCTTCATCCTTATGATTCATCCTTCTCTATCTCATTACCTTACTGCAAATCTGTACTTTGTTGGGCTGTTTTATTTCTTTTAGCACCCTGGAAAAATTAAGTTGCACATATAAAATAGAATCACTTCTTAGCTTCTTTTCGTTTTTTTCATATCAAAAACAGAAGTAAAACACTTCATTTACTGCTGTTTTTGCCCTTTGTCTTTTGGATTTCTTTGCCATCTTCTCCATTAGTTTGTCTTGCAAAGTAGTAGTTGATGACTCTGCAGCTATCTAGGACCTTGTTTGAACCTGGGAAGATGACACATCATCCTGATTTCTTGCTGATCATGGCCTCTACATTAAGCACATGTAAAAATATGGGATGTAAAAGTAAAATGTAACTATAACATACCTTGAAAGAATGAGCAATATGAAGCAAGAAAGAGAAGCATAAGAAACCTTTGGTGCAGCTCTTTCCTTCCCTTTCACAGGTGGTCCCTGACAGGTCTGGCTGTTATGACCCATTAGCTTGCATCTGGTACACTTTACAGTTCCAGCTGTCTTTCCAAAATCAGAGCTGGAGGCTTCCCCTGGTTCTCTTCTTCTTCTATTCTTGTGAGGCCTACCCATGAGTCTTTTAATTGCAGGAGGCTGCACAACAACTCCCATCAGTATGCTTGAGGATAGATAGGTCTGACAAAGAATGAATCATTTCCCCATAGGCTTGCATGTAAGTCTGGGTGCTGAAATAGGAGTGGCAATAATCTTCGTAAGAGATTGCTGCTGTTGCATGCTTGCAGGGAACCCCAGTACTTTTCCAGCCACCACAATCACATAATTAAGGAGAAAACCGAACTCTATACCGAGTGTTGGAGTCAGTAACATCAAATTCATCTATCCAACTTTGTAGTATTGTACAAAACCTTGCAAAGCTTTGGATAGAATCAAGCTTCTTCCTCACCATGGGTGTAATACTCTCTTTGAAGCTGTAGCCTTTTACGCACCATTTCAATAGTCTGTTCATTGTCATCATCCTAATACCATCTATCAAGGTAATAATAGGTTTGCTTCTTAGACAATCCACCCATTGGTTGAAACAATCTGAAATGTTGTTGGTGATGTAGTCACTTGTTGCATTGTGGTTAAAAGCATGCCTAGGCCATAATGACACTTGTAATTTCATCAACCATTCGGAGGCATCTTTGTCGGGGTCCCTCATTTTCCCCATTGCAGCCTCAAACCCCAATGCATTTGGTGACTTGCAAGCAGCCCAAAATTGTTTTCTTAGAAGCACCCTAGGGAATTTTGCTTTAAAATTGTTGTATAAATGTCTACAGCAATGCCTTTGAAAAACACTTGGGAAAATTGTTAAAATGGCCTCTGTCAATCCCTATAAACATAAAGTGAATTTATATTTGTTAGTATTAACTAAAGAAACAAACAGAAAAAGAATAATAATTTATCTTTTGCTTATCAGACATGAATGTCAGAGGCCATCCATCATAAACTGGGTACAATGTTAGGTGTAGGCACTCTAAAAACCACTGCCAACTTTCTCTGGTCTCTGATTCTACTCTAGAGTAGGCTATTGGAAATATCCCACTATTGCCATCTAATGATACTGCCGCCAAGAGCACTCCATTATACATCCCTCTCAAATGGCATCCATCAAGACCAATGAATGGTCTACATCCTTTGGCAAACCCATTTATGCAAGCTTTTGGACTGACAAAAAACCTCTTAAAAATTAAATTTCCTGCACCATCTGGCCTCTCCTCATACTGTAGTTTGAAAACAGAACAAGGATTCTCTGCTAGCATTAATTGTCCATAATGAGGCAACATGGCAAAAGACTTGTAGAAATTTCCCTCATTTTCCTCTTTGGCAATCATACGTGCTTTATACAATTGTTTTTTATTTGGAGTAATCCCATACCTTGCATTGATTGCTACATGCATTGCCTCTATCTTCATATCATGGTCAGCTCTTAATCTCTTAGGAAGCTTGCTTGCAATCCATGTAGCTGAAGCAGATTTGTTTATACTAACTTTGATACAAGAATGACTAGGGTTGAATGATCTGATAGAATATGTAACACCATTTGATGTAGGAGAAGCACGAATTCTCCATGTGCATCCCCTTTGACAACAGACCACTGTTACCCTTGACTTTTCATTCTTTACTTTCAAGATTTCAACCCCCTCTTGGATAACATAGTCTTGAAGATGTTTTCTAAAAGCATTGACATTGCCAAACAGTAATCCTACCTTCATCTTCAAAATTTTACTATCATCGATATCTTTGTTAGTCTCAACACATTTATTGTTTCATCATCCTCATCCCCCTCATTACCTGACATACATCCACTATTATCATTCCCATCACTCTTACCTCCCTCAGATACTTTATCTTCTTCCCCATTACTCTCACTTCCCTCTGTGTCATTATCATTTTGTTTATCACCACCACCACCATGCTGATCTCATTCGTCATCATCATTATCTAAGGACTGAGCCTCACTTGAGCTGCCGAGATTATGAACTTCCCTTTTACCTCTTACATCTTTCTCTGTCACTATGCTACCACCACTACTCTTGTTCTTGTTGGCAAGAGTCTTCTGCACACGCCTTCCAACAGGACTCTTCTGTTGAATTGGGCTCTTTACAGCAGCAGAATTGGGTCTGCCTATCACTGAATTAGAGAAATTATTTATCTTGTAATTAGTAGACACTACTTTATTCACTTGTAATCCAAACACATAGCAGTGTATTGGTCTACTTTCATCTACATATGAAAAGAACATTTTCACCACATCCAAGTCTGATTTAAGGATCGATTCACACCATTTGGTAATATTGCTTTAACATTGAAATAGATGGTTCTCCCACTGGGGATGTCCTTCAAAACACTGCAATATGCATCATATACGACGTCTAGGTAACTATACTTGTCTGGATCAACGTTTTTAACTTCGGTATAGTCAATGTAGTGGTATATAATGCTGATTGGGTCTCCCATTTGGTAAACTTATACACAGAAATGGGAAGTAAAAGAATTCAAATTTCAATAGACAAATACAGCAAAAGAATTTAATAATGGATAAATACATGTGGGCTGTCCATGATTTTTGGACCACAGCTTGAAAAGAAAGATAATAACTGTAGCCAAGTGAGTAAAGAAGACCATGTACAGCACCACAACCATAGTCTCATGGAGACCTTCCTGGAAAATTCCTTTTGCAGGCAACAAATGTAGTAAGGGTCACAGCCTTAGTAGTATGATCCCTCTACAGACCACTTATTCAACAATCAAATGGTCATTATCATCTGTTTGCTCTTATGGTAGGTCCCATGCATTTTTACTAGGTTGATATGCAAAAGAAGATTATAAGGAACAGAACAAAAAAGGGAGAATCATGGACATGCCACAAGTGAAAAAGGGTAAAGTAATGGATGTGGTCACTCAAATTATGGACATGCCACGCGTAAAATTGGCATTAACTAGTAACTACAACATGTGTATATTCGTTAAAGCAAACTAAGCGGGTAAAATCTTGTAGTTCCAGAAATCAAAATTACAATCTATAAGTATAGCAGAGAATGAACACCATTTCCCACCGAGAATAGTCCCGGTAAGAAACATTTCAAAACTACAATATATAAATATAGCCACAAATACTTGAAACAGAAACATAGCAACAAAGACAAGAAAGACATACCATGAAAAATTAACTTACAAGACCTTTAGGCTTGGAATCTGAGACAGGGTTGAAGGAATGGGTCCTACTAACTAGTTATAAGAGACGTAGAATGGTACACAGAGAGTAGGCCCTTTAGGTCTCCAATCGCGAGTGAGATTTCTTCGTCAAGATCAATACCCGACAAATTACAACAACAATAAAAAATGGGGGTTGGTTGTCCTCAAAAACCTTCAAACTGACATGAAACAATCCCAGAAATGTGTAACAAGGAACAAATCATTAAAATATAAACATACTAACTATTATCTCCATTGATTAAAAGCTGATTAAAGGAAAAATCTTATAGTGCAATCACATTGAAGGTCAAGTTAGGGTTTTAAAGAGTTGCAATGGAAGGATTTCGAAGGGTTGCAGCGGCAAAAAAGTTCTGACTGAGAGCTTCAAGGGTTTGGAAGAGTTGCAGCGATGGAGTTCTCGATTGAGGTTAGTGCTTCAAGGGTTTCAAAGAGTTGCAGAGGCAAAGATCTCGAATGAAGTCAGTGCTTCAAGGGTTTCGAAGAGTTGCAGCGGCGGAGGGTTTCAAATTAGGTTGCAGAGAATAAACAAAAACCCTATATGAATAAGGGTAAAATAGGTAGTTCACCCTTGTAAACGGTTAATTTGATCGTTAAAAAAAAATTGGCCTCCCACTGTTGGTATCTAATGGAATATTCCTAACGGCATAGGTCTATTTGTATTTTGGTAGTGTTTCTAGGGGAGGCATTTGTCTTTTTCTATAAATGTTTGGGGGCATTTGTCCTTTAGGCATACTACAGGAGAGGCAACTATATTTTCCCTTTTTTTTTTTGGTTCTGTCAATGACAAGGAGGAGAATACTTATGGACTTGAAGGCTCAGAAGTTGATTCCAATCGTAATAAATTGATGGATTCTCATAATGATGTATAGAGGCAGAGGAGATATTCCCCAATGATTCTTCATGGATTCTGAGCTTCTGGGCTTGATTCTCTCACTTGGATTACTTTGAAGTTTGATCCTTCATCTAAAGAGGAGAAAAAGAAACTTTCTTTTAAAACTGTGTCTAGATTAAATTGTTGTTGATGGCTACAAGGTAAGGGCGATGGAATGGGCGATCAGAGGCAGAAAGGTGGGGGTTAGATGTGGAGGTAGTGTAGCTTTGGAGTTTGATGTTGAGGCGACTGAGAAACATGGTGGGGGTTCGATAAATTTTTTCTATTTGCTTTCGGTTCTTCT
The DNA here is from genome assembly GCA_028583415.1 of Protea cynaroides. NCBI lineage: Eukaryota > Viridiplantae > Streptophyta > Magnoliopsida > Proteales > Proteaceae > Protea > Protea cynaroides. The sequence goes on along the minus strand of CM053266.1, from coordinate 66,933,199 downwards.
TTACAAGTTATAGGATTTTTTTAGTATTAGTATCCTCAAATCGGTGACCCTTGACAATTTGGGATGATCAGGTTAACTTTGTCCAAGCCTTGCTTCACCTGCGTGCGATTCAGCTCCTAGGTTCTTAGCCCCCAAGTTATACCCGTTTGTGAGGTTGAAATTAGCAACTGTTGCTGCTGAAAACTTGTCTAGTTGAGTTACACAGGTAGAAACCGAGTTCACACGTGTAAGCTGAGTTCAAGGGTAGAACCTGAAAACACAAGGAAATTCACCAAGGGATGGATAGGAAAATTTGGTGGTCACTCCAATGATTAAGTCAGTTTACAGAGCAAGCATTATGAAGCAAAGTTAGGACAAGTGCTTCTTGAGAGATGGGGTAAGGTCTGAGTATAATTCTGAGTGTAAGATTATCCGTCCTCATACCTTCGAACTTGCCAGTATTTATAAGAGACTTTTGTTTGAAACAAAGTTGTCAGATTTACCCTTGTGGTAGTTGAGAACGTAATGCTAACTGACCGAGTATGTCGGTGTCAGCTATGAACTTAGCCCTTGGATCATGATCTTACTGCTGATAATAGACCTATTCATCGACTTTCACAGAATTCGTTTGATGAAGGTGGTTGTGAGATAGTTGTTGAATGCATGTTTTCGACCGTTCCCTTATTCCTCGGCATGGCATGAATTAATCCTTTGTTCGCTCGACACACGTCAGGGCACTTGTCGCTCTTTTGTACAATGTTGGATCTGTGTTCATTGGACATGGTTCAGGACAAGTGTCACCTTTTGATTGAAAGGGAAAATATGGTATCAACAGCAACCAAATTTGGTTGCTACCATAACACCATTGTTGAGTAGTTGAAGCTCAATCGTGGAACTAGAAAAGGAAGAGAGAAGAACCAAGATCACTTCAGGTGTTCAAGGTAAAGGGAGTCAAGTTACAGAGGAGGTTGCGGTTGTAATTAATTGTGAACTCAAGGTAAAGGGAAGGTGCGTGGAATTTTTTCAACAACAAAGCCCAAAAAACAGAGGCAGGCCTAGATGCCTGAAATGCCAGAGTCGGGCTCAAGAAAAAGATCTTACAAGAGAGCCAAAAAAAAGACGAATCCAGTCCACACAATTTTAGACAGCTAATTCCTACGTGGAAATAATAAATCCGTTTCTAATAGAATCAGGTCTAGGTGCCTGGGCCTAGCTAAAGGAATTATTGAACCTCGAACATCATATATAATAGCACCTCGAACTTCAAATATAATAGCACTTCAGATCAGGGATACATTTCTAGATTTATAAACCCACATCATAAAGTTTATTTCCATCCAAATGTGATAAATGGATCAATGAAATCACGTCGACTAACTTCTTAGGGCATATTTGACAAAACTCCAGATTCTAGATTTGATGTATTATGACTGTCAAGGAGCCATTTTGGAGTAGAATAACTTTTGGTAAGCCCAATTGGATTCAAGCTCCCATGGAGTGAACTTGGATTCAAACTGACTTCAGAATCCAAATTTTTGAAGTATTAAAATCAAACCTTTTTGTTTTGGAGTAATTTTTGAGAACAAAAAAAAAGTAAAATAGAAGCTCTCCTATGTCACACTCCTCTCTTCTTCACAAAACAAAAGTTACCGCTGCCGCCACCATCACCGACCACCACTACCACCATTATCAGTTTTCTAGACTTCGATTGGCAGGATAGTGTCTTTATCAAACATGCCCTTAGCTTCTGTTAATCTGATTGACTATTCAGGCTATTTAAGATGGGATTTTAATCCTCTTATGCCCTTCATGCTGGTATGAAAAAATCCAGTGACTGTAGTTTACTTTGTATACATATCGATATATTGGTATATATACCCAATAGATGACAACCATTGAATTTTCTCATGTCGACATGAAGGGCATAAGAGGATTGAATTCTATAAGATGGTGTCCCCTCTCAAACCTCCAAAATAGGAGGAAAGGGAAGAGGGGGGGGGGAAGGGGTTTTTTTTTTTTTTTTTTTTTTTTTTTTATTCTTATTTTATACTTTACTACTGGACGAGTCTTTTTCTATACTATACTTCATTGATGAAAAAAAAGGAGATTCGAACTTGAGACGTACCTTCCTGCCATGCTTCATCAATCAAGTGGAATCATCGGAGCAGGCTTGTCGAGGATTCACATCGTCTCCTCCCAGTCATTCTGGGAGGATGCGGCAGCCTGTTTCGGATGGCTGCCATGTGACTCTCGGGTGAATCCGAGACCCATGTCCGAGCCGACACCCCCTGTCGGCTTGGCTTGTCGGCTGGGCATCGGTTCGGATGTGGGTCTCGAATTCACCGAGAGCCATGTGACGGCCATCCGAAGGAGATTGCCACTGTCCTCCTAGAATGACTGGGAGGAGAGGATGCGGATCCCCCGACCGCTTGGATGCCGCTTTACATATACACGGTGTCACCGACAGCATTTAAATTGTAAAAACAGAGCCAGTAACAGTGACACAGACGCCAAAAAAAGAGTTTCCCAAATTGGTGAGAATCTCTGTAATTCTCTGGAAGCTTTGTATATTCGGTTCCTTGGTCTCCCCCTTCATTCATCCCTCGTATTTTCGTCGTCTCCCACATAAATAATCGCCGAATTTTTCATCTGTGACAAAATCAGCGACAACCCTTTTCAGTTTCTTCAGCTTTCGCTACTGGGTCTCCCTTTGATTTGCTTAAAGTTTTTCCTTGTCTCTTTTTATTGTTACACGGTTTGGAAACCTGAGTTTTGGCGTTTCGCATCGTGTAGTTCGGTTTTTTACTTTAGACTTGGAACTACACAACGGTATGATGGATCCTGAATTGATTCGGATGGCTCAAGAACAGATGAGTAGAATCTCCCCTACTGAATTGGCCAAAATACAAGAGCAGGTACTATTTTTCCCCCAATGTTTGGATTCTGGTGTTTTCTCCCCTTCCCTCCTTTTTGGTTAAACTTGTGGTCTTTGTTTCTAAGTTTAATTTTGCATTTAATTTTTGGGCGCACTCTTTCAATTTGGTATTAATGCGCCGGAGTTGAGGAGCAAAATATGTTTTCCTTTGTAAATCCGAAAAAAAAAATGTTTTCCTTTTTCATCATCATATTTCGTATTTAGTTCCTGAATTTATTCAAATTGAAGGCCGGAAACATTTTGAAGTGTGGTGATTGTTGTTCGATATAACTTGCTATGTTTTAGAAATCTGGACAAGAAAATTCTGTGGCTCGATCATTTTGTGTTTGTAAATTTTGTGTGTTTCGGCTCTTATTATTGCTGTCTGATCCCGATCGTTTTGATTTTATTTTCGTGGTTTGGAATTGGATGCGGAAACCTTGCATTAATTTGAGAATATTGCTTATCTTGCTAGTTAAGGTTCGTCAAGTGACTAAGCTCCTTCTTAATTACATAATTTGTGATGTTATGAATATTGACATGAGGGAACTGGTGCTGTTAAGAACAAATTAAGGAGATTTTGGTTAGATAATTTGGGTCTTAAAGCTGGGGCTAAGCTCCAAAAATATAATTAATGAGACATCATGAAATCTGGGTGATTGGCCTCACCATAACTGTATAATGCTTTATTATGCTACTATAGGCTATAGCAACCTAAATCTGAAACTCAGACGCATACCTGTATTATGTTTAGCCAGTGAATAGCAATTTTTTTATTTTTATGTTTACACCATTCTTTTGCTTTTGTGTTGTGTTTTTATGATATATCTTGGCTTGACAGATGATGTCCAATCCTGAGTTGGTGAAAATGGCTGCCGAAAGCATGAAAAACATGAGGCCAGAAGACTTGAGAAATGCTGCCGAACAGTTAAAGTATGCTCGTACAGAAGATATGATAGACATTGGTTCGAAGATGGCTAATGCAACACCTGAAGAGATTGCAGCTATGCGAGGCCGTGCAGATGCCCAGATCACATACGAGTTGAATGCAGCCCAAATGTTAAAGAAACAGGTATCTAGTGTATGGGTTTGGCTTGGCAAATTGTGAATGTTGAATTGGTCACTTGGGTGGTTCTGCGCCCAAGTGGACTCATACCTATCATTTTTTTTTCCATAGCTTCCACTGGACTTGGTTTTAAATTTTTGCAAGTGTGGTTCTCTTCTTGCTTCTCCCTTCTGCTCAACCACTTGCGCTAGACGGAAAACGAGTAAAAGCTTGAGCATAGTCTTAAAGATTTCATGATTCAGATACTAGAACTGTAACAAAATACTACAAACCTCTTTTAGCAGCATTATGTCCCTCCTTCAATTAACCATTTCTCAATCTTTAATTCTTTAATTTCTGACTCACTTTGCTGGAAGGAGGTTTTTTTTTTTTTTTTTTTTTGAAACACTGCTATAATGTAACTTTAAATCTTCAATCATTATAAAATTATTTTTCCTTGAAATCACAGCTATAACACAACTCTAGATTTTTGGGTAATAATGCAAACTAAGTTAAAAGATCTTAATCTTGTATGAGTCCAACTTACATTATGAAGAGACTGTAAACCAGATCTATAAGCAGGGACATTGAAGAAAGAAAAACATAGTGGATGGTTGCACCCACTCTTTGATTTCACGAATGCCCTTTTCCTATTCATTTACGAGAATGTGTCTTTGTAATAATGTCTCAATCAACTTGGCAGGGTAATGAGCTTCATAGCCAGGGGAGGTTCAGTGACGCTGCAGAGAAGTATTTGCTTGTAAGTATGGAATGAGGCCTTATTATTTTTCTTGTTCTATACTTCTGTTTTGTGAAGATATTCTCCAGGATAATGAATTCTGCGTTCCCATTGTTGTATTCTTAGGCAAAGAACAACCTAAAGGGGATTCCAGTCTCTAAAAGCAGAGCACTCCTGCTGCCATGTTGTCTAAATTTAATGTCGTGTTACTTGAAGACAAGGCAATTTAATGAGTGCGTAAAAGAAGGTTCTGAGGTATGACTAAACTCCCCCTCCCTTACTTGGATCATGAGCTGGCAAAGTAGCAATTGCCAGTTCGATCATTGGTAGATTTATAATTGTGTGAAGACTGCCAAAAGGAAAATGAAAAGTGAAATTACAATGATAAAAATAATGATATAAATCAAATGACTACAGGAGCAGGTACTCAAGAGGAAAAAGAGAAAAAGAAGGGGCTGGGTTGAGATTGAGTTTAGGAAAGTGGAAACAAGATTTTACCTTCATCCTTTCTTGTGTTTGTATGTGTGCAAGATAGGTGGTCTATTATGTAAATGGGAGTTGGGATCCTTTAATGTTCAGGACCATCCTTAATTCATGTCTTATTTATTTTTGAAATGAACTTGTTTTTCAGGTATTGGCATATGATGCTGACAATGTCAAAGCTTTATACCGGAGGGGTCAGGCATATAAGGAATTAGGACGATTAGAAGTGAGTTTATGTCAACAATCTGCCTTCATCTTTGTATTGTAAAACCACTATAGTTTTGTGATATTCTCATTAATGAAATCAGCTGTGTCTGAAAAATATTACAGTCAGTGGATTGTTTACTTTATTATATGATTAAAATTTCTTGACCATGTTAGGATGCTGTATCTGACTTGAATAAGGCGCATGCAGTTTCCCCAGATGATGAAACTATTGCAGATGTTCTACGGTATGCTTTCTTTGATGGGAATATGTATGATTGTTTGTGTTCGGCCAGACTGATTCTTGTGTCTGGTTCTCCCCTCTTAAAGTGACTCAAGTCTTACTTGTTAGACTAACAGTTTGGATGATTCAGTTAGTGTAACACCAATTTGAAGAATTTCTGGAATTTGGAAGTTTAGATTGATGTGTTGTCTCTGAACATGAAGGCTAGATTCCTGAATCTAATATGGCATCCTGTCTGGATGGCACCTCTTGATTCCTTTCTTTTGTACCCCTGCAATTATCTTAGAATAAAAATGGATACCTGGTTTCCATTCCCTTTTGATATTTGGTAATTGAACGTATCAATTGGTGCAGGGATGCCAAGGAAAAAATGGAAAGAGACGGTGAAGGGAGATTAGGAGCAGGACGTATGTAGTCATTCTTCATTTCTTTTCAGTAATATTGGATACATGAGACAGAGAACATTGTTATTCCTTGCTTTCAAATTTTGACCCTTGATCTTTCACAGGATTAGTCATTGAAGAAATAACGGAAGAAGAAATCCGGACTGTCCCTGCTGAAAGCCATGAAAGCTCTATGTCAACAGAAGATTCTGTGACAGAGCCACAGGAAACCAGAGAACGCTCTCAGAGTCAAAGTGTTTCCAACTTTAGTGGTGGTTGTACTACTGAGGCCGAGTGTTTGCAAGGTTTGAAAGAAGATCCAGAATCCATCAGGTTTGTTTTCATCAATATGAAAATCATTTCTTCCCTTTCTCTCTTTCTTAGTGAAGCATCTAAATTTGTTGCAATCTTTGTGTTAGCGATATAATTATAATACCTGTTAGCAATAATAACTAACTGCTTTGGCTAACAGTTAGCCATTGTTAGAGTCCTTAGTCTAGTTTATTTTCTATTTTGCTTCCTAGTATCCTTGTGTAAGTAGGACTTTCTATTTTGCTTTTTAGTATCCTTATATAACTAGGACTCTTTATTTTGCTTTCTAGTCTTCTTATGTAACTAGGATTGCTGACATGTAGCAGTCCTATTTCCTTAAGTTGTTTAGTCTTCTACTATTATAAATGAAGACCGCAGGGAGGGTGATGGCAAAGAGGGTTAAGACATCTTAAATTAACAAGCCCTCTTTGCTACAGGATCTCTATTCAGTTCAAACCCAAATTTAATAAACAAGAGTAATTGAAATTGAACAAATAATTCCACAACTTCAAATCCATCTGTAAGAATATTTCAAAAATTGGGATCCTTGATCCTTAGGATATGAGGAACAATATCTCAGAAGATGAGCTTGATCCAATGGGTGGGATCGAAACCAATCTTGCCCCTAGGTCTCAAACAGGTATTTTAGCAAACCAGAATTATAAAATTATGAAAAAACTCACTTATCTTAAGATTCAGTCGTTGGAAGGTCTTCAAACTTGGAGGGGAAGTACTCTAGGATGTGCTTGATAACATACCAAAATTTGAAGGTGATCCAACAATGGATGAAGAAATTATGAATTTTCGAAAAACCACTATTATCTGAAAATGGGAATGGACAAAATAGGAGTTTTGGTTGAGTCTCACAATCAGTGGGACTCAACCAGAATTTAATATTAAACTCTGGCCAACTTTGCTGCCAGCATTCCACTTATTCTTATTAATAGACTATGGAAAAAGTTACAAAAATAGGAACTCCAAATTGAAACAGAAACTTCCTTTATAGAGAATAGGAAAGTTTCTAAAACAACTTTTAGGAAACTAAACAGAAACTTCCTTTATAGAGAATAGGAAAGTATCTAAAACAATGAAACAACTAAGACTGACTCATAAAGTAAATCAACTTAGGAAATAAAATCTAAACTAGCTTTAGGAAAAAAATAACAAAAAAGAGAAACAAAATATTACAAAAAGATTCTGTTGGTACTGTTCATGTGAACAGTACCATGAACAGTGTTTTGGCTTGGCTTTTGGCTGGTTCCATTTACCAATGTCGATTGGTCCTTGTGTTGGTTCTTGGACTAGATCACAGCTGGTCCTTGGATTGCATCAGAGGGAGAGAGAACTACTCACGATTCTTCTCCATTTTCTCTCCTTCTCTATTTCTTTCTATTTTGTCACATGATAGCAGAGCCAGGTTGATTTGATCTGTCGTTCTGAGAGTTGTCTAAGTTCATCGTTTTGGTGTGTAGCCACCATTGTTGCCTTTGATGCTTATGATATTGTTTCTATTCTACTTTTCTATCTCTGCAACGTCTCGTAAGCAGTCTGCAGTTTTCAAATTTGAATCTGTTTATCCTCGATTAATATTCAAGTAAGTCTACCATTATGTAATTCTGATCTGGTTCATACATCTTCTTCCATCGATCAAGTATGTGCTTTAACATTACTGCGGTAATCAATCTCTTCAGATCTGGTTTAGCTTGTTTATGCCCATCGATCTCAGCGAATACTGACTTTTTGGTTTTGTTCTTGAATCCATTAGTTGTTTAATTCTGCTATTGAACTGATATCATCCTGCTACAACTGTGCAATCGATTACAACCCGGTAGGTTGTAATCTGATTAATTACTGTTGGAACCTCGGCCAGTGTTGAGCAGATATTGGCAATTCATGGGCAGTTCCAAGTGTGTTATCATTGTTGGCAATCATGACAGTGTGTGTACGCAGAGCAGTGGCAATTTGGGCAGTCTTCATGAAGACTAATGCATAATGGCCGTGTTTTTGGCATTTTTCCTATTATCCAGCGTACAGAAAGCATCTGAAGAGGAGAGAGAAAAAACGAAGAGAGAAAGAGGAGAGAGAAAGAAGAGAGAGAAGGAGAGAGAGTGGTGGGGACCAGGTGGGTCCCATCTGAGGTGGCCAGCCACCTTGGCAGCCAGACCACCTTATTGGCCAGCCAGCCAAGCTGCCCAGCTAGTACAGCAGGGCCATGCCACGCGCACAGCAGAGCAGCCGCTCGCACAGCACAACACCCATGCGCACAGCAAGGCAGCTTCTGCATGCAGGGCAGCAGCACCACTACCAGCCTTGAGCGGGCCAGCAAGGCTCGTAAGCCCGTAGGCCCTCAAGGCCAGCCCCGCGCGCATCGCAGGTCCCGCTTGGGTCGCGCAACAATTGCCCCCCAGGTGCCCGATCAAATGCCGTAGAGAAACACCCCCCAGACACCGCACTAGAAACAAAAGGACTTACTGGGCATTGCCACACATTCTCAGGGGCATTTTTGTCCATCTGAAAAGAGGGAGATTCAAAATCGTCGAGCCAGATTGAGCCACGACATTCAGATGCCCATCCGATGGGCTATAAAATTGCGGGCTATGGTGTTCTTCACCCATTGCGTCAGGATGCTTCTGCCAGCTTCGAGATTGGCTATAAGCAGATTATAAATATGTTTTGCGCCGCATGAAGGTGAGACCATGTCTCTGTGAAGCACACGTATAAAGCGACGGCGTCCAAGATCCAAATCTGACGGCCCTAACATGCGCTGAGATCTAATTGACGTGATGAAGCCGATCTTAAGGCCCAGCTTCATTCCCGCTTTATCTGTCGCATCCAATGGCCATTTGTTCAAGATACCCTCTCTGCCAATCGCAGATCGACAACGTTGTACAGTGGGACAGTGGCGGCGGCTCTAGTGTGTCTCGTAGCGCATTGTATGAAGCTCTAAAGATTCCTTTTCAAATGATCTGAGCGGCTGAACTTTGATCGGCCATATCTTGTGTGAACTTAATGAAACCGTGAAGGAGAGCTTTGGTTCGGACTAAGGTGCTATTATGCTCGAAAATCCATTGAAAGTGTACTTCGAGAGTGGTGTAAGCCTTTCACCTTCACCTATTGATCATCAATACCTCCGTAAAGCTGAAGAAAAATGAAGTGAGTGTTTATTGAGTCTCAGTAGAAGCTGTAGTGGGAAGAAATGGCATGAGTGGCCATTAGAAGTGGTGAACAAGCTCATTAGAGTGTTCCACAGAAGGAGTAATTACGCCGGGAAGGTAATCTCTCACGCAAACCCTCATTATGATGTATGTGCTGAGTGGGACGGGTTTGTAATCAAAATATTTATTTTTTTGTCTACTGGGTTGGGGCTTAGCAGACTTGTGGGTTGTAGCTCGTATTCGAGTTGTAGCTCGTATTCGAGTTGTAGCTCATCTTATCCTGGTGGTGTGGCACCTCACTGTTTTAACAGTTGAACTTCACCTATTATAGTTGCATATTGAGTATAATATATTGAGTATAATACGAAACCCTGGTTAGGGTATTATCCTGTGGACTAGCCATCATAGTGCGTGATTGGTGAACCACGTTACATTTTGTGTTGTGAATGTATATGTGAATGCCTATGTGTGTGGAATAGAAGTCCGTGTGGGTGTACACACTTGGTAGGCCAAGCCCTTGGTATGGATATCTGTGGATGTGTGGTTGGTGTGTGCACGAAATGTGTTTGACAAACTAGTTGTGAGAGAAATTTGCTTGACAACTCAAGGCAGCACACTGTGAACAACTGCTCTTAACAGCAGTGTCCAAAACAGTGGGCCACATCATTTCAGTGGCATTGTTTTAGTGGGAACTGATTCACCCCCCCTCTCAGTGACTACCTAGGATTAACAATTACTTTTATGATATTCCGCATCCTGAGATTTGGTTTGGTTGCAGAGATCAATTTTAGTCTTTGATTTCTCATTGGTTCAACTTCTAATGAGTCCTTGTTGCTGAGTTTAATTGTTGTTTCTGCTAGCATCTGCTTTTGCTTTACTGCTATCCTCTATTGGTGATCTGATTGCTGCGTCTCTTGCTTCAATTTGTGCCACTGATTGCTTGATATTCTTTAATCTGAGTTTAAATATGGGGTTGTTGTTTCTCTTAGCATCGATTTTAGGTTATTTCAGTTCTACTAGTTACCATTATTCTTGTTTTTTAGGCTAATGCAATCAAATCTGGTTTCTGGTTTCCTAGTTCTATAGGGATTCTATTTATTAGCTGCTGTCATTGACTCTGTTATTGCCGTAATTCTTATGAATCAAGGTATTCTACATCAACTAGGATTTCTTAATATTCCTTATCCCACCATCGGATGGTAATCAATTTTTGCTGATTTATCCTAGTTGTCATTAGTTGTTTGGCTGCCATGTTTGGTCCACATCTACGGACTGGAACTTTGACTTTTCAATTAATGTAAAAAATACACTTGCATCATTATTTTATTCCTAGTCCCACTAGGATTTCACTATATCTCTTAATCCGACCGTTGGATGGTTTTGAAATTTGAGTATATTGTTTGCTCGGTACCACCATTGGTTGTTCTCCCTATATCGAATCACGTCCCACTGGGGGGACTTGAAATCTGATGCTATTGCTGTTAGAGACCCAATCTGGTGACATTATTTGATCTGTTCATGCTTTCTGCTATTGCCGCATGTTACTGATTTGCCTCTAATCCTTCTCGGCGATTTGAAATCTTCCATTACCGATGCATGTGATGCGACTGCTATTGTTGGAGTCTACTACATTTTTCTCGTGTTGGAGCCTACTACCTTTTTACTCATGATGGATACCTCTTTGCTCATGTTAGAGTCTACTATCTCTTTGCTCGTGGAAGAGCCTACTACCTCTTTGCTCATGGAAGAGCCAACTATTTTTTTTCCTTGTGAAATAGCCTACTGCTTGGTTTGCAGTGACTTATACTGCACTGCTATTTACTGTTACTACTACTGTTGCTACTACTACTGTTACTACTACTGTTATTGCTACTACTACTGCTACTATTGCTGCTATTACTACTGCTACTACTATTGCTACTGCTACTACTGCTACTACTACTATTGCTACTGCTACTGCTACTGCTACTGCTATTGTTGCTTTGCTATTACACTGTTTTAAGCTGGGCATGGGTGATGCGTATGCTCTAGCTCGAGGGCATGTTAGTGATATAATTATAATGACTGTTAGCAATAATAACTAACTGTTTTGGCTAAGACTTGGTCAAAGTAGTTAGTCATAGTTAGAGTCCTTAGTCTAGTTTACTTTCTATATTGCTTTATGGTATCCTTATGTAACTAAGAGTTTCTATTTTGCTTTCTAGTATCCTTATGTAACTAGGACTTTCTATTTTGCTTTTAGTCTTATGTAACTAGGACTGCTGACATGTAGCCGTCTTATTTCCTTAAGTTGTTTAGTTTTATACTCTTATAAAAAAAGACCGCAGGGAGGGAGAGAGAATTACTCTCAATTCTTCTCCACTTTCTCCATCTTCTCTCCTTCTCTCTTTCTTTCTATTTTGTTACACTTTGATTACTGGAATTTTTTTATTGACTATAACAAAGTCTTGGATTTGATCTTTTTTCAGTATTGCTTTTCTAAATAATTTATATTTCTCTAGTTTATTATAAAATTTAAATGTCATGAGTGCAGTGCACATTCTATACATTGTTTCTTTTTCATGGTGGCATGGCAGTGATGGCTTGGGCTCCTAGGAGGCCCTCACCCTTTGTCTAAGCCATGCAGGGTAGTGATGCAAAAAATGGTGTTTGTTCTCCTATCAGTGGGGCCAAAGCCAATTGCCGGAATGTAGAAATTACTATTAAAGCATGCTGGAATTGTATAGGGAGAGTTAAGATTTTATACTCTGCAAATGGGAGAAGCAAGTAAAGAGGTGGAAAAGTGGTGGTGGTTGGCATATAGATCGTAGGAATTTGAAGGAAATGAAAGCTGTTGATATTCGTTGGTTTCAGGATTTTGGCTGATGTTATTTGCAAGACAATCGATGAATCAACGGGATAAGGTATGGATCTGACATAACAAAGCTCTTTGGCAATTCAGATGAGGAATATGAAGCAGAAGCAGATTTGATCCCCTGGAATCAGCACCTTTGGGGCTTTGGGAAGCAGCTCTAGAGGTTTTAAAAGCATCCGTACCCAAAAGAGAAAAAGAATATATCAATCTGCTCCATCCAGCGAGTCTAAAGAAAAGTTGTCCCTGTTTAATAAGCATGAAAAACAAGAGGACAAAAGGAATTCAAACTGACTCTTTTAACAGTCCTAAACTGACTTGGAATTCAAGCTACGACAAGGAATGGTAAAATTAGACATGTATTTGACACTCCTACTCAAACTAAATTCTAAAATCAAAACATACACTTAGAATGTTATCTGGACTCAAAATCTTAATAATTCTATGACTTGACACTTGACTTAGCTAACTTTTAACATGAAAAAGGACTCAACTAAACCCTCAAATTTGGACTAACTTAGCCCACTTGATTATTCTCGTAGTCCTAGCTTCTACCCTTAGTATATGGCCATTAAAGTGGTTCATTACAATGAAAACTGCTTGGACCAAAGGCCCAACACATTTATAACCCAATCCATGGCTTATTTCCACTAAATTAAGCCCACTTCTTGTATTTATCTGCAACTAACCATAACAAAAATGATTCGTTCAACATCTGCCCGACTGGACCCAAAAAAAATTTGAATTCTGCATTAATGGTTGCTCCCTTGGAAAACCAGGGCCTTTTGGAAGGGGGGGCATTAGAGATGATCAAGGACAAATCCTAAGGACTTCTTAGGGCCCTATCGGGGATGCTAACTTGATTAAGCTGAGTGCGTGGCTTTTGCCATTTTGAATGCTGCTATCTATAAGGGGTGCTCATGACTTCATTATTGAAGGGGATTCGGCCATTACCATTGGCTGGATTGAGACAAACTGATTGGCCTTGGCACCATTTATTCTCATTATACACATTCTTTATTTCTTTACCTTTCTTCCCTGGAAAATACCTCATTCAAATGGAAGCAAAGGTCCATGAATGACACTGATAATTAGCAAGATGGGGGTGTAGTTTGACCTCATTTATTGTATTGGATAGAGAATTGCATTGTGAAGTTTTAGGTTGCAGGCATGGCTTCCTCATTTTTTTTTCTTTTTCTTTATCATGTGTCAAGCAGTGATCCCTCCTTTGTAGTGTTACCCCTGTAACAGCTATAAGTGGGAAATTTTATATTTCTCTTGGACCTCAGAGATTAGCAAACTCTAGTAACTCTGCAATTCTTATTGAGGTTCTCTAGTGGCTAGCTGGCTTAAGTGAATCCACTAGACCTTATATATATATATATATATATATATATATATATATATATATATATATATATATTGCACTTTGAACTTGTTCTCCTAGCTCTGATCATGGCTCTTAATTTCTGTCGAAATTTTTGGTTTTGGCCAAAATATTTTGGTTTTATCCTAGTCGAAACTAGACTAGGGTTAGAAACCAAAATGTCAATTAATTCGGTCGAAATATCCTGTTTCAACCAAAACCATTATTTAAGTCGGAACTTGGTCCCAACACCTTATAAAATGTCAAGTTTCGATCAAAACTTGTTTATTTTGACTTTTGAAACTGGGTGTCGTCCTTAGAAGTTAGAGTAGTACAAGACAAGGAACAATACACAGGAGGGATAGTATACAACACACAACACGTATTTATGATTAATATTATTTTTATCAACCCTTATATTTCATTTGCTTAAGATATTATTCATAAATAAGCAAACACCCCCCATTTGAATCCAATAAAAATAGTCTAAAATTCAAATTCCAAAAGGATAAAAATTCAGCCCTCCAGTTCAAGAATAAAAACTGCATTTTCAGTTGCGGCGGTTATTTTCAACTTTCAAATGCTAGGTTTGTTTAACAATCTAAAATTTCATAAATTTTATTATAGTATAACATCACTAAAAACTAGAAATAATCATTTGTTTTGATGCCCAAACAATTATTTTCATTCAAACAACTTTAAATAGTATTTGCATGCTCTAGACAAAGTTTAACCAAAGCGTAACTCTTTCAATATAATTTAGATTCAAACAATCTCGTATTTGTTGAAAAGTTGGTTAAGCTAACTTTTTAACAAATCTGGCATTGGTTGAATCTGAGTTATTTTGTTGAAAAGCTGGTTATGTTAGCTTTCTAACAAATTTGGCATTGCTTCAATTTGAGTTATGTTGAAGAAGTTACGTTCCGTTCAAACCTTGTTTAGAATATGTGAATGCTGTTTAAAACGCTTGAATGAAAATTATTTTTGTGCGTCAAAACAAATGATTATTTTGGCACTCTTCTGGTTTTTAGTGATGTTTAATATAATAAGATTTATGAAAATTTTAAATTGGAGTAAAGCCTTAGCATTTGAAAGTTGAAATGCCCTCCCAACCAAAAATGCTGATTTGTTCTTAAAATGGAGGGTTGATTTTTTATCTTTTGGAATTTGAATTTTAGACTGGATTCAAATGGGGGTGTTGGTTAATTTATGAATAATATCTTAAGTAAATAAAATATAAAAAATAATAAACATTTACTTACCAACTTTTGGGCCTCGAAACCAATGTATCGAGTACACTTAGAGAAAATATTTCGGCTGACATCTGTTCTGTTTTGGTTTTGGGGCTGGCTGAAACCAGCCCCGGAACCAAAATTGAGAACCTTGGCTTTGATGCCTGTTTGTTCTTCTTTCTTCGTTAATTTATTTTTTGATTTTTCATCGCCTATCAAGTGCCAACATATCCAGTAAAATCTGATCATCAATAATTGATCTTTGTTTTGTAGGTCGTTTCAAAATTTTGTTTCAAATACTGATCCCGACACTCTGGCCGGTCTGAGTGTTGGAGGGGTGCCCCCAGACATGGTTAAGAGTGCCTCAAGTATGATCACTAAAATGTCACCCGAAGAACTTCAGAAAATGCTCGAAATGGCTTCATCTTTTCAGGAGACAAATCCATATTTTCCCGGACGGAAAACGGAGATTCAAGGTGACAGTTCAAGTTCAGGGTCACTGCCTCCAGGTGTGTCACCTGACATGCTTAAAACTGCCACCGATATGATGAGTAACATGTCACCAGAGGGTCTTCAGAAAATGTTTGAAGTTGCTGGTTCTTTAAGAGGGAAAGATGCAGTTTCAACAGCAACAGTAGATAAAAATGGTTCGAGATCAGAGAGTGTGTCGAAAGTCTCCAAGGCAACTGAAATTCTCACAGTTAATGGGAATTCTGATGTAGTTGAAAGTAGTCGTCAGTTGAATTCAAGTTCTAATATCAGTTCATCTCCTTCATCAAATTTTCCGACCTCAGCTGCTGATTTGCAATTACAAATGAGAAACCAAATGAATGATCCAGCAATGCATCAGGTATCTGGGTGGAGCCCTTCATTTAATTTTTTAACAATAAAGTTGGCTATCTTTTTTCCTTCTTTGTTCCAAACTCTTAGAACACATTCATTTGGCAGATGTTTACGTCAATGATGAAGAATATTAGCCCAGAAATAATGGCAAACATGAGCGAACAATTTGGAGCAAAGATTTCTCTGGAGGATGCAGAAAAGGCTCAACAAGCAATGTCTTCTTTATCACCCGAAGAGTTGGATAGAATGGTACTTTTATGCCATAACATTGTATTGTTATTTAAGATTTACTTAGTGCTGTGATTCTGTCTTTTGCTTGCATCTGTGTCTTTGGATCCTAATATAAGTGCTTTCTTAACTCATTTCTTGCTCCCACTTCTGGTGACTAAGGTGTACCTCTTTCTATTTGACAAGCATACCCAATTGTGTGTTTGGGTGTATGTGCATGCACACGTGCGTCTGTCTTGAAGATCCCTTCTTGGGGGTGTACAGCTCAAGGTGCTTCTTGATGTGAGGTTCTCCTGAAATGTCTGAGGCTTATGTTAGAGAAAGTGCACGCTTAGAAGTGCCCTTCACTGGTTATGACATTTCATATCCCTTGAATTACGGCATAGTGCCTGGCAAAGAGAAAAGGGGGGGGGGGAGCAAACACTTCAAGACACTTCAAGAGAAATAAAGGGAGGGAAGACCCCAAACTATGTGTTTCCCCTTCAAATGGGAGGGTTGGAATTACTTATTTTTTCATTAAGGACACCAGATCTCATATGTGCATTGGGCACACAGTACACCACCCCCGCCCAAAAAAAAAAAAAAATCTGAAACGATGCTACCTAATTTATATTTATAAATCCATACACTGAAAGAAGCAATCTATTTATTATCTTAGAAATGAAATTATTGTGAGGGTTTCACCTCACTTTTGGTAAGTGGAGTGTCTCTCCATAGTGTTTGGAAACAATAGGGTGTGTCGGTGTGGGATTGTGGGGGTGTCTGTGCATGGTTGTTGCAGTGGTGATCTTAGTTTCCTACTTTTCTTGTGTACTTTTTTGCAATTTAATCCTATGGAAAGAAAATTTGGGAAAAGGGCGGGGCTTTTACATGACATTTGTTTTTTGTTCAGAAAAGAGGAAGAAGAAAGAAAGAAGAAAAGGATGTAGCTTAACCTTGCTATCAAGTTGAGATATGAAGTTCCTTACTCTGTCCTTTATGATGTAGGGCTAGGGTTCCCCACAACAAATGATGTTCCTAGAGGGTTGAAAGCAAGTAGCACGTTAACAATAAGTAGTACTTGGCTGGGTGAAACATGTGAGAGAATAGCTGCTGTTAATGAAAGGTTGCTTGGACTTCTAGAATCATTGGTTGGAGAGTTTGGGTTTAGGGTAAGGCTTGTTGGGTTAAGAATATGTGATGAAAATAGGAGAAAACTAATGCATAATAGCTTTTCAAATAATCAATGGATTTTGTAGGACTAAGTTCCGAGAACAGAAACTCTATGTGACAGCCATTAGGATTTTATACTATTTCATGGATAGGGTTGCAGAAGTGGTTAGGTTTGTAGGTGCAGGTGTTGGTCGAAGGGATAGAGATTTAGGCTGGTTGTGGTGTAGGTATAGGTTCTGTGAACTGACATGGAATAAAATAGGAGAAGGAGAACGAGAGAAACTGATAACTAAAGAACTAGACAGCAGCTGCAAGAGTATAAAAAGTCAGCTGCAACTGAACTTTAATCCAATAATTGGTAATAACGCCAATACAACCTTCTAGTCTGCCCTTGCTTTTATTTAGGTTACAAATTTTTCTGGTCATGAAAAGTAAGATCCTTTATTTACTTAAGAAGATGGGTGTTAGGGACCCTTGTTCATCAACCAAAAGGATCAACTGAAATTGCCTACTTTGTTGTATATAGTGTTTTGAAGTATAGTATTTGTATCTTATTTGTATCTTTTATATAAGTTATGAGATGATGCTTCGAAATTTGGTATTGATATAGATAGATTCCAGTACTAGTATTCATGTTGGATCAAGCCCAAACCAAGCCCAAAGCCTAGTCTAATGGGTTAATAAGTAGTCTGTTAGGTTATATGGGTTATGGGCTAGGATTTGTTATGTTTTATTTTGTATTGGGCCTATTTTGAAAGCCCAAATATGGATTTAAGTGGTCCATACAAATTTAAAAGTCCAAGAGTCATTAATGAAGTCTAAGAGTCATTATTAAAGTCTATGAGTCATTAGCGGAGTAATTTCTAGGCAACTATTATCGACTAAGTCTTTCTTTTCTTTAAGTCTTTTTCATGTTCATAGGTGAATTAATATAGTGGGTTTTACTTTCCAATGCAGCATTAATGTTTTTATTTTCAAAGTCTTGTTTGTAGTTCCCCATGTCTTGGGAATATTTTTCAATGTCTTGGGACAATTTTCAATATCTAGGAATTATTATCTATGTATGGGGAATTCTATAGGGGTTTTGGAATTCTAAAAATATCTTTAATATTTTTTGCTGTATTCAAGTTTCATATCTATATAATGCAACTATGGCTGCTCTTAAAGACATCCATCAAATTTTACAACACTTTTCTCTCAGAAATATTCTACCTGAATTTTTTTGCTTATGTGACTCAAGTGGGCTTAGGTGAGACTATTACAACGGGCACTAGTGAGACTATTACAACGGGCAATAGTGAGACTTTAGCTAGCCAAAGTTATCTTCTAGTGAAACTCTATTACCTGTCTCTATTCTTTATCAGTCTCCGATCTTGGTTTGCTTACCTTCAGGTCTGCATCAAATTGGTATCAGAGCTATAACTGTAAACGAGAATAGTTCTGTACCACAAGTAAGTAAATCTTTTACTTTACAATATATTGCGGATTCATTGAAGTTCTTGACTGATCGAGTAACAGCAGTGGAACAACAGCATAAACAAGAACAAATGAATCAGATACATGAGTTAATGAATCAGTTACATACTCAATTGACTCGAATTGAGCAAAGTTGGGGCATAACAAACACTCACTGCCACCAGAGCATTTCCTCCACCTTTGAGACCTTTCCTCCACCATGGAGCACCTCTCCCCCACCGGAATACATTGATGTTCCTATTATAAAGGTTTACATTGAAGAGGTTGAAGTTGAAAACAAGATCAATCACAAGGTGGATGATATTCCTTCTTTAGAGCCTACCATCGAAGACTTTGTTAAAGAGGTAAAAGAGGACAAGATTGATGTGGTGGCGAGAAGAGATCATGATTACAGAAGACTTTACAAGCGTTCCACATGAAGTTGTGACTGTTACCAATGATATTCTTGGTGTTGATTGTGAAGTTGAGCACATTGAATTCGTGATCCCGTCGAAGTACTTTGAAGAGCGAGCTCCATGCCTACAAGACTACATTCCTGACTTTTGTGTGCTACCAGAATACTGTACGGGCTGAAGTTGGACGTGCATTACGTGCAATCATAGTTGTCAAGGTGCCAAGGCGACCAAGACGCCCGCCTAGGCGACCAAGACGCCCGCCTAGGCGACCAAGACGCCCGCCTAGGCGACCAAGGCCCCTGATTTTCCAAGGCGTCACAAGGCCGCCTAGGCGCCTAGGCGCTAGGCGCCGCCTGGGCGCCTAGGCGGTAGGCGCCACCTAGGCGACACCTTGATAACTATGCATGCAATTGATTCTTCGCCTATACAAAACTCGAGGTTGAATTTTTTTTTGAGAAGAGAATTGATGTAGATAGATTCCAGCACAAGTATTCATGTTGGAACAAGCCCAAACCAAGCCCAAAGATTAGTTTAAGGGGTTAATAAGTAGTGTATTGGATTATATGGGTTATGGGCTAGGATTTGTTATGTTTTCTTTTGTATTGGGCCTATTTTGAAAGCCCAAATATGGGTGATAAGTAGTCCATACGAATTTGGAAGTCTAAGAATCATTAGTGAAGTCTAAGAGTCATTATTAAAGTCTAAAAGTCATTACTAGAGTGATTTCTAGGCAACTTTTATTGACTAAAATTTTCTTTTCTTTAAGTTTTTTCATGTTCCTAGGTGAATTAATATAGTGGGTTTTATTTTCCAAGCCAGTATTAATGTTTTTATTTTCAAAGTCTTGTTTATGGTTCCCCATGTTTTGGGAATAGTTTTCAATGTCTTGGGAATAGTTTTCAATGTCTTGGGACAATTTTCTATATTTAGGAATTATTATCTATGTATGGGGAATTACAAAGAATTCCAAAGGAATTTTGGAATTCTAAAAATGGCTTTAATATTTTTTGCTGTATTCAAGATTTCCATATCTATGTAATGCAACCATGACTGCTCTAAAAAGCATCCATCAAATTTTACAACACTTTTCCCTCTGAATATTCTACTTGAATATTTTTGCTTGTGTGACTAAGTGTGCTTAGGTGAGACTCCTATAATGGGTACTAGTGGGACTCTAACTTGCCAAAGTTATCTTTTAGTGAAATTCTATTACCTGTCTCTATTTTCTACCAGTCTCCGATCTTGGCTTGCTTACCTTTAGGCTTGTTCCAACATGAATACTTGTGCTGGAATCTATCTACATCGGTATTCTTCTTTAGGAATTCCCTAATTAGATGATGACTCACCAAAGTCGAAGCAGAGTAAGAAAGAATTTTAGAAGCATTAAAGCAAAGATGCTAGAAACCAAACTTGGAAACCTTCCAATTTTGAACTAGGGAATCCAATTTAATCGTAACTAAACTTTAAGAAAAGTGTGACGTTACCTTAATAAATTTCAAAACATACCTGAAGTCTGAAAGATATCTATTTACAAACAACCGCCTAAACCAGAAAATTACTAAAATACCACTATTACTCAAAATAATTGTAATTACCATGCTGTTGGAAATCGCAAATCTACATCACCTTGCTAGGATGCAAATATGAACCTCTGCTGGGCCACAAGCCACTGTATCATTCTTTCGAGACTCTTGGATGGGCATATTTGAACCATCATAAAAAGACGAATAATTTCTGTTCATAGCTTTAGATGCTTGCAAATCACTCAAACCCACCAACCCTCACTCCCATCACATAAGCACATGTTAATATAGTTCAGTGTGATGTCTTGATTCCAGTTTACTTTCATTCAAAATAACATATGGTGTTTGATCTGCACTTGACAGACTTTGGGCCACAACGTGATTAGCCACCATCCAAGACACATTATTATTCTGTCCATGAACAATGGCTACCATTTTTAACTAAATGTGCTTTTGGACCCCAAAAAAAAAAAACCTTTGGTTTAGGAGTTTAAGATCATTGTTGCAAAAGTTTCATTTGTAGACACAGACAGTGTTCTATCCATGATGGTTTTGGGTTTTCTTAATCCAGGAGCTGGTTTGACATTTGGATGTTCTATACTAATGGCCAAAAACCTAATCGCTGCTCTCTTTTGAGCAGTGCAAATTTCTCAAATATCTATATAAAGTTGAAGCTCTATATTATGGGAGATTAGAATGAAAAAGTTGTGTGTTTCTTACCATGTTCTGTGGATTAGAGGCACAGCTTGTGGAACCTCTACACCATAGTTAGGCTATAATTCCCCCAATTATATTGCTTTCTACACACTTTTATTTTATCATAGAAGATGTTGCAATATATGGGCAAAAGGAAACTGTCTGGCTGCATGGGATGGAATTTCCCACACCTCCCCTATACTGTCATCTTATTGGCCATTGGATTCTTCTCTTTTTGTCTCAGCTCTTCAAGGAGTGAGTTGTTGCAACTCCACTCTTTCCACTGTACTAGTTACTACACACACACACACACTCTCTCTCTCTCTCTCTCTCTCTCTCTCTCCCCTCTCCCCGTCACCGCTGCAACCTCGGATTTGCCCTGATTGCCATATCACCTTCTCGTATTCCTCTGAAACCGCCGGAATCTGTGGCTTCTTTCGCCTGAAAACTCTCGATTGCACGGGAGATGTGATGTTATGAGGAGCTCTATTCTTCAGAAATCGAAGACAATAAAAAGAATCATGCCAAGCTTTTAGAAGAAATCTTCTGCAACCGAGTTCTATAGTAACTTTTTGGGAAGAAATTTTTTATTTCTCTGCTCTACTTTCGGAGTCAATATTAGTTTTTGGATTTAATCATGGATAACCCTTTAATGGAAATTGTTGGAGATTCAATCTTTTGCTTCTTTTCTCTTTATGTTATTTCCTTCTTTTTCTTTTTTATTAGAAATTGTCGTCACAGATTTCATCCTTCCCCCTGCTGAATAGTAGTCAAGGCCGCCTAGGCGCCCTGTGACGCCTTGGAAAATCTGGCTCTTCGGTCTCCTAGGCGTCTTGTCAGGTCTCCAACGCCTTGGTTTGCCTTAGCGCCTTGACAACTATGCCCTGCTCTATACCTTACTAAAGCCATTGGGGGAAAGTTGGTTTTCTGCATTTCCAACAATTTCATTTAAGGTGAGAGAAAAAAGAACAGAAATCAAGATAGGTAAGAAATGTGTGAACTGTGTATGTGAAACCTAGAGAGAGGCAGTGAAGGTTGTGAATACCTCATCGACTAGAAAATTTAGCGTATAATTAGCCTGAATTGGATTCAGACTAATCGAGGATTAACACTTCACAAAAAAAAAAAAAAAAAAAAAAAAACCCAGAACCCTATAATCAATTTGAAGTTCTATTGAAAATTTTGACGGACATCATCCTTTTCAGATCTTCTTGAAGGTCCTCGATAAGCTCGCAAGAACCTGATTGTATGAAATATACAAGATTGGGAAGAGTCTTATGCTGTGTCTCTTTCTACCGAATAGATTTCAACATGTTGGAGAAATAAAAAAAAAGGATGCGGCAAAGTTGGAGCTTTTTGAGAGACATGCTGTGGTGATTTGCAGTGGCAACATCTTCCATGTATGCTTCATCTTCTAGGTCTTCTTCTCAGCATAGTTGTCAAGGCGTCGCCTAGGCACTGCCTAGGCGCCTAGATGGCCTTGTGACGCCTTGGAAAATTTGGCGCCTTAGTTGCCTAGGCGGGTGCCTTGATCACCTAGGTGGGCGCCTTGGTAGCCTAGGCGCCCAGTTAGGCCTCGAACGCCTTGGTTCGCATTGGCGCCTTGACAAGCCTCCAAGAGATAAATCTTATCGAATGGTTTGTTCTACTGAGCAAAAACAAAGGTAGAGGGAACGGTAAGAAGTTCTGGTATTACATGGCAATGATTGGGAGTTGTACATGTGAGTTGTGCAGCGGAGAAAGAGAGAGAGAGAGAGAGGCAGCCGGACAGTTCTTTAACCATATATATATATATATATATATATATATATATATATATATATATGGTTTCTCAGTTTTTTTTTTGGGTGGGGGGGGGGTGGGTTGTGTGGATTGGGGATGGGATGGGGTTTATGTGGTTTAGGTGATAGATGGTGAAACTGATATTGGCAGTCATGATCACCCAATCTACTGTGCCACAGATTGATTAAGCCAATGTATCTTCAGCAATGTTTTTTAAAAAATGTTTTTCAATTCCTTGGTCAGGGGAACCATCAGGTGTCCTGACCATCCCAGATGGGAATGCCCAAAAAATGTGGGATAGTTGGGACAACCATCGGGTATCCTGGACATGTCCTGGTTAAACGCTGGTCTTAGGAATTGGCCAATACTGAAAACCGTGGTAGTAAGGATTCTCTAGTCCTTTTCAGTGGAAATTGATCTTGTATACGCCGGTTGAAGCACACGGTGGAGCATACAAACAAAGCAGTCTCCAAGTTCAGAACTTCATATTTCTGAGACTTAGGTGGTTGAAAGAGAAGGATTAGTGGGTGGTTATAAGAATTCCATATGGCCAGCAGTTTAATGTGTCTCACTATGACTTTTCTATGCAGCATCTATGTAAGTAATCCACATATTGAGCAGTCCCATGTTAGTGTGTTTGGCTGTCCTGACATCCCTAGTTGTGGACGGCGTTAACCTTCTGGTAGAACACTAGAACCAATCTAGTCATCGTATGTTGGCTCTCTTTATTATATTTATTAGCGCAAATTTTTTTTAACCATATATTGTTTTGACTTAGTTAAAGTAGTTAGTGTTAGTTTTTAGGACTTGGATTCCTAATTAATTCATTAGTTTGCTTTATTAGTTTCCTTTACCAATTAGGCTTGTTAGTTTAATTTTCCTATTTTGAGTTTACTTTGTCTTTGGTTTATGACTAGGATTTTGACTTGTAAAGTTTTAGATCCTATCTAATAGTTGTTTTCTATTTTCTATAAATACAAGCTATAAGGAGAGGAGTAGGACATACATTGACTCCCTCCGTCTTCTTATATTTTTCTATTTTGATACATGGTATCAGAGCAATCCCCTAGGTTGTCGTTTTGAGAGTCGTTTAAGGTTCTCTATTAGGTGTGCAGCCACCACTATTGCTGTTACTACTACTACTACTACTACTACTACTATTTGGTTCACAGACCTATATTGTGCTGCTATTATTATTTGGCTCACAATGGCCTATACTGTGATGCTATAACTACTACTTGGTTCATAGTGGCATATATTATGCTGCTACTGATATTTGGTACACAGTGACCTACACTGCGCTGCTACTATTGCTGCTGCTGCTACTACTACTACTATTACTGGCACTACTACTGTTACTGCTCTTACTACTACAATTGCTGTTTCCGTTGCTACATTGTTTCAAACTGAAGCTCTCACATTCCCCCGTGCTCCAGTTCCCGGGGGGGAGGGGGGGAGGGTGTAAGCATAATAAAATTGTAACTGTACATTGCTTTGACTTAGTCAAAGTAGTTGGTGATAGTTTCTAAGATTTGGACTCCTATTAGTATATGGATTCCTAGTTAGTTTATTAGTTTGTTTTATTAGTTTCCTTTTTCTATTTTGAGTTTATTATGTCTTTAGTTTGTGACTAGAACTTTGATTTATAGAGTCCTAGATCCTATCTAATTGTTGTTTTCTATTTTCTACAAATACAAGCTATAAGGAGATGAGCAGGACACATCGATTTTCTTCATCTTTTCTTATTTTTCTATTTTGTTATAATATTAAAGTCCTAGATACTTCTCACTTTGCTTGTATGAACTACCTGCTTCTATTTCTTTGATTTGAAATTATGTTTGCAAGAGCTCACTGCCCAGTCAAGAATTTGGAGGGGGGGGCGGGGGATCAGTTTGGTTGGGCCGATGGCGGATCCAACATTGACTTGCATGAACATGCTGCATGATTATTCAACTTTAATCTTGATATCCAACTTTCTGTCAGAAATATTTTAAATTATATCCAACTTTAATCTTTTAGCGCTGGTTAATCCTCTATGATGAATTCGACCAAAAAAAAAAAAAAAAAAAATCGATCTTCTGTGATGCTCTGGATTGGGGTTGCTGAATTTTCTGGGAATCTCCGTGGATGGAAGCAACTGGTTTGTAGCTTGTCCATGGGGTGTGCATTTTTGTGTTGATAAATTACTTGCTGGCTATTTGCTGATTCAGATATGTGTGGTTTTATTTTCAGATGCGATGGGCGAATAGGATACAAAGAGGGGTCGAAGGTGTAAAGAAGACAAAGAGCTGGCTCTTGGGGAGGCCAGGAATGATTCTTGCGATATGCATTCTCTTCTTGGCAATCATCCTTTACCGGCTGGGCTTCATGGGCAGTTAGGGGACTGATCCATAATCTTTCTTGTCACATTTAACTTTTCCAGAGGACGGGGCCACTCCAGCATGGCGATAGGTGTCAGTTACCCAGTTGGTCTCGTCCTTATCTAACGTAAGGCCTATGGGAGTGGTTCAATGATTTACTCTTTGTGGTGGGAGAAGAAAATGGGATGCAACAACACATATGGATCAATAATGGGTTCATTTCAGTTGGAAGGTGGTGGCACCTGGAGAGTGGGGAAAGGGCTTTGGGTAAAGCTACCCACTTTACATTGTCTGTTTGCATTCTGGTTTTGGTTTGTTCTGTTGGTAGGATTCTTTGATGCTTTTCTTCTGTGAAGCTTCCTTCATCAATAATCAATTGAGATATACTGGCAAGTTTAAGAAACAGCAGCTTTTGCTTTAACACCTCACACCTCATGGAGTTGTCTGATTATGGTGGTAATGGATCTGTTCTCCTGCTGCCCAAAAATTTCTTTTTGTTTGTTACTAGTGAACATACTAAAAACCAAGAAGGCAAAGTAATAATTTAATTAGCTCACTTTTCATATTTTTGGACTTTCTCAGTTCTATCCAAATATCCAAGAGGGTCTCCTCAGTCCTTTCTATCTCAAATTAGTAAAGATTAAGAGGAATTCCACATGGGCTAGTTGCTATCATCATCAAACATCCCCTTTAATAAACATGTTGAGGTAGAAAAAAACAGGGAAATTGAAAGTAGGTGGGTTTTTTTTTTCTTCTCCTCACCCACTGCAATTGTCATGTGGAAGTTGGGTTTATGGCTAGATTTTCAGTCGATATGGACCCCACATCATTACCTAATCATGCATTAATCTCTACATTAATATGAGTTATCAATGTGTCATTGTAATGGTATGAAATTTGTTATGGAAAATGGGATGGTTTGAATGACAAGGACATTTAAAAAAAAAAAATCAATAGGAAGAGCTTCATACATGTGGCAATTGTTGCTTATCCAAGAGATAAATATCTATCCAATAGTCAAAATGTTAAATCATCTTGTCTACATGACAACAAATAAGAGGTTCTTTCTACTTGACACTGATTTTTTTTTTCTTTTGGGCACATGTTCATTGGGTCATCATGAAAATTATAAATATTCTAATATATTTGATATGAGAGGTGTGTTTAAGTTTTGTGCCACTTGGATGGAGTTGTTGACACCGGAACAATGTCAACGAGAAGGTGTGTTTAAGTTTTGTGCCACTTGGATGGAGTTGTTGACACTGGAACAATATCAACGAGAATATATCAATGTACAATGAATGGGAAAATTTTCAATGAGAGGATGAGATTTTTTTGGGATATTTGGGTTTGGCTGAAAAATCCCAAAAATATCAGAAATGGGCTTTTAGTCTTTTTCCCAAACCAAAATCTCTCTTGATGTCTAGGAGATGAAATTCTCTCCTGCGGCAGGAGGTTCTTGCCGCTGATCCAAGGGTTGGGGATCAGTCGGCTCGCCTATCAATACATGAGGAGGTGGGTCGGCTGAAATTCCGCCCTTGGCAGGTGGCAGGTGGGTGGGAGAGGATTTTTTTTGCGATGTCTAGTGCATCTCAAACGTAAAGTTGTTTCATAAATGGCCAAAATCCCTGTTGAACTCAATAAATTAATCTCAAGGGAATCAAAATGGGCGCACATCCAATGGTTAGGATTATCTGATAGATATTTACTTTAAGATCATCATCAGATTGATCAAATTGTCCATCTAATGGTGATGATCAAATTGAGCTGTGGTATGTGGATGCCAATTTCTCCTGTATAGAAGAGAGAAAGGTTCAAGTACATGGACTCGGGAATCGGATCAGATATGCCGTGCTGATCCTGATCTGATCCCAACTTGGATCGGCATGGATCAGGTTTGACTCGGCAAAAAACCTAGAATAGAATTACTTTACATGCGTGGAAATCCCGATCCGATGTACTGATTTAGAATTGACCCTAGCACCAGCTATTTGGATCTGCCGGCCGATCTGAACCGTGCCCTAAAAATGGAAGAGAGGGATCTGTGCCGTAATCAGTAATCAAGATCATCATCTTGGCTTTGCAATGACTTAAAGAAGGTTTTGAATTCAGGTATTCGATACGGTATTCATCATGTTGTGTATAGATCCAATGGCACGTTTCATACATGGTCGATATCATATATAATAATATTAAAATAATCACGAATCAGCGATCGAGATCAGAAATAAAATTAATACAATCCGAGTGATCCAATATCAATTACTTGAAGATGTCCTTTTTGTTTTTCATGAGGGTACTTACGGAATTTCACTGGCCTCAACAACACCAAACGCGCGAGTCACAACTGACATCAGGGTAAACGAATAAGAAAATGGAGGGAAACAACTTCCATTAATTCATCTGGGAAATTAATTTATGCCCTGTAAGACTTTCCTCCTCTCGAAGACAAAGAGCCGAAGAAGGGTTTGGGGAGGGGGGGATAAGAACACAGATGATGAATATATCATGGATCAGCAGTTTCATGTTTTCTTTGATTACTGAGAATTCTTAAAGATAGATCGATTTTGGTAAGGCTTTTGTATGCAGTCTCATTTTTATTTTTATCAGTTATTTTGTTCATTTCGCTTCTTGTTGAATTGATAGAAAAAATAGAAAATTTTAAAAAATGATGATCGTTTATACAAAAATTATTTCCTTTTTTTTTTATTATTTTCTTTTGAATCCAGGATGGGTAGTCGACGGTTTTGTAATTTCTTGGTTGCTCTTAGTTATATCGTTCTTCGTTTTGGTAAATCCTTTTGCTTTTTTTTGTCTTAATTTCGTTCGGAACTGAAATTCGTATTTGATTGTCTTCCTCTTTTTTGGTTTCTGTTTCTGGGAGGTTTCATCATCAATGTGATTCCTTTTTCTCTTCTTTCAGATTTCAAGTTTTGGAAATATTAGGGTTTTTTTTTTTTTTTTTGTTGAGGGGGTCGGGGATCCGGATTGCTTCTGTTTGTGACGGATCGAATTTCACACCGGTTTTACCTTAATATGGGTATCCTCTGCCATGATTCTTGCTTGGAAACCTTTCCATTTTGTGTGTTTCAACTGCTCTCGTGGTTGTGTTTGTCGATCCTTTTATTTATTTTTGGATAGGTAATGTTTTGTCGATCTTTTGTCATGATTTGTAGATTACAAATTCTATTTTTTTTTTCTATAAAAATTCCTCCTTCTCGAGTCGTTAAATCTTTCAAGTGATTTCTGTTTGACTTTTGTTTTTGTTTTTTTATTTATTTTGTATATACCTTATTATTGCCAATTTGTTTTGTTATGTACAAGCGGGATTGCACACTCCCGGATGGTTAAGTTCATGATGTTCTTGAATCGGTTGAATTGTAAACGCGTCAATGAAGAGGAAAATCCTTTTGCCCTCTTTCTTATCATCATATGACTTTTTTAAACCGGGAAAATAAACTGACAAGGGCGAAAACATCTTATGAACATTCTGCGGTCATGGACAAATCTACTTCAGTGTCAAGGAATTCAAATTTTACTCCTGTAGCATCAGACAAGCACCTCCACCCACCAGTGAAAGTGCCCGATGGAAGGAAGCCCCATATACCTCCAAACAAGGGCATAGACGGAATAATGGAGTGCCCTGTGTGTAGAAAATCCATCTTTCCACCTATTCACCAGGTTTGGCTTTCTTCAACTTTGAAGCATAGGTTTGCTTGCTCTTGTTGCATTTCTTGCTGTTCCTAGATTAACCAACCCCTATGATATCTTTTTGTATTATCCTTCATGTGTGTCACATCGACAAACAGGATAAGAGGACAGCTTCTCTGCTTTTCAATCCTTGCACAAGTGTCATTCTTAGCATTTATAATTTCAATGTTAGACCTTCTATCGTTCTGAGAATCTTTGTCGGCATTGATTATTTTCATTATCAGTTACTTTGAAGGAGTTGATAGCCTAAATTGATGACTTAGACAAAAGTTGGGAATGTGGAACTTTTTAGAGAAAAATTTTAGATGGAACTTACTGTAATTATGGATAGTTCTTCATTTGTTTGTGGTTGTATTTTCCCCATCCTCATGTGTGTATGTTTTCGAAACACATATTATATCAACCTTGATATTTCTGTCGTTTTAAGAATCCGTATGGGCTTGGTAAAATTAAATATGGATAATTTCCCAAGACATGCTAGCTTTGGACAATTTCATGTTTCTGTTGTATTTTACTCATTTCGTACTGCACATCTACATTTAATACATATTTATGTAAAGTTCCCATTAATTATCCAAAAAGTGGAAATAGTTGTCTAATAAGATGCAGTTATGCTACTCTTGCAAATGTTACAGGATTGTTACTGCCCATAATTAGATAGGAAGGTGGGACTTGGGAGTTAGTTCCTGTTAATTGTGTACTAACATCTTTATGAGGTTTCTAATTTTTCTCCCAATTGATGCAGTGTCCTGGTGGGCATACCCTGTGTTCGGATTGCAGACCTGAAGTTAATAACAAATGCCCTGTCTGCAGAAAGGAAATCGGAAATATAAGATGTCTGGCCCTCGAAAAGTTTGCTGTTTCAATTCCTCTTCCTTGCAGATTCCACTCCCTTGGCTGCAAGGTGATACTCCCTTATTACAGTAAGGTGAAGCATGAGGGTCAATGCATCTTCAGGCCATACACGTGCCCCCACCCAAGCTTGGATTGCTTGGTCACAGGAGATGTCCCATCTCTGGTGGCACATCTGAGGGAGCGCCATAAGGTAGATCTTCAGATGGGGCCCACTTTCAATCATCGATATGTTAAACAGGATGCATGTTCAGTTGACAACATCTCTTGGACACTCACTGTAAGCTCAAAGATTTGTTTTTTCATTTTTTTTTAAGTTTCTTTTCTCCTTCATCTCTCCTTATTTGTTCCTTTCCATGGTGCCACAAACAAGTATTTAAGAACTTGATCAAATTTCTAGTTGGGGGGACAAGGATAAAATCTCTTTGGTTGTAAAAATTGTACTATGGTTGACTCTCCCACTGATTTAAATGGTTGGTCCAGTCCCAGGTGTGGATTTGCATCAAGCCAAATGAAACTGCTTGACGGACTTATAAAAGTGGGAATTTGGTCAAACGTGGCTTGTTAAACTGCTAAGCTGGCCACATTATATTCTTGGGTGAGCTAGTGTCATCGATTTGATTGAGACAACCTCTGGAGCAGGTTTTGAAGGCAATGGTAAAAAGGGGATAGTTTCACTTAGGACAACACAACTGTGTTTTGAGTGTGGTGAAGTGTTCAAGTTGATTGAGAATTAGACTCAATCAGTCTGGGTTGATTTTTTGAGTCTAGCCTCACTAGGAAGGTCCTGGAACAACATTATTTTCATTTTACTGGCATTTTATTGAGTTGATTCTTCCTTGAACAATAAAGCTTGCTTGGCATAGGAGAAGTGCGCTGAATTGATTTGGGAGGATTTCTATGCTATGCCTCCTTTTGGCCTTTGGATGAATTCAAGGGATTTGTTTTCAAAAGGCAATGCGCTCATGTAATGTAAATATGTTTTCACCATGATAATTCTCTGACTTGCATCTTCTGCATATTATGGATTTGAGGTTCCTCTTCTTTCACATATGGATGAGCTTAGAGCATTCGTATACTATATAGACTTGGTTAATTTCTTGAAAGCTAAATTGGTTTGGGGTTTTGTTTGGTTCTTAGGGGAGGGGGTTGAGAATAAAAGTTCTCTTGTATAGTGTGAGTTTGTTTTATCTATGACAACTCTCTGATTTATGCCTTGCTTTTACTTCCATTTAGTTCAAATAGACAATTAGATATTTGAGGTTTTAACCTTACCAAAGTTGACAACTGAAAGAAAGATTTTAAGGTTTTAACATTACCAAAGTGAAAGAAAATTTAAGGTCTGTAACTATAACATATTTATCTGATTGTTTTAAACCTATAACTCAATCCATCTCAGCCTACCACCAGAAAGACAGATTGGATTTGATCATTTGAACATACACCGATTTAGTGATTAATGTCTCTTTGCTTTATTATGGCCTTAATTGAATTTAGTTATGAAAAAACATTCATTCCCTTTTGAGACTGTTGTTTGTGCAAGTGTGTTGCTTTACTTCCATTTTGTTCTGGTGGACCCTCAAAGATTGTTCTGAATGCCTTTCTTGCTTTTTGATATGGTTTTACAGCTCTTCTATTGCTTCAATCATTACTTCTGCCTCAACTTTGAAGCATTTCGCCTGGGAAGTGAGCCAGTCTACATAGCTTTCCTTCGTTTCATGGGTGAGGAATCTGAAGCAAGAAAATTTGGATACTGTCTTGAGGTTAGTGGCGATAGCCGGAAATTAGCATGGCAAGGTGTGCCTAGAAGTATCAGGACGCACCATCACAGTGTACGTGATAGCTATGACGGGCTCATTATACAAAGGAGCTTGGCCTTACGTTTCTCTGGGGGTGATAGAAGGGAGCTGAAGCTTAAAGTCAATGGCAAGATTTGGAAGGTCTTGTGAATTGAGAGAATTATGCAAAGGAAGAGGATCTGGGAAAAGAAAGAAATGTATGTAGCTTATAACAAGTTTCTTTATAACTTTAGGCCTTCACAGCTGAGTTCTCCACAAAATGGGATTGTGCATCATCTCCTCTCCGACTTGTGGAGTGAACCAGGTTAAAATTTTGGCCTAATTTGACGAACGTGTTCTGTATATACCTTTAAAAGCTAGGCGAAAACATTCTTTTTTTGAAGTTCTTCGTAACGTCATCTTTTTTTGTGTTTCTGGTGATGCTTACAAATATTGTATATTTTTCAGCAACAAAAGCTTGTAAGTAATGAAATAATTCAGAAGACTAATTATCATTGATTATGTTGTGATTTGAGGGCCAGAAAATGAGTTGATTCTGGTTGGTATACATCATTAATCTTTTTGGTTTCTGTCAGGCACCGGCTACAATAGATCCCTTATAAATCAACTGTCATGGTAAAAGAAATTTCCATTACTTACAAGCAATCTCCAGGGGTGTGAAAAATGTATCTCAGACATGAAGCCAATGGTTGTTACAAAAACATAACCAGAAGAAGAGTCAAGACAACGTCCTCTTCACCGTGTAATGAATCTGGAAGAAGGGGTTTTCTTCTGGAGCATCATGTCACGACCCGTGATCTGCTCTGTCTACATGGTCCATGGATTGACACATGGGTTGGTGGGTTGGTCCATATTCTAGAATTTTCTACACCTGGGCATAAGTGGGGTTCTCTAGAAACCTCCACACTTGTATGGATTTTTTTTTAGAGTTTTTTAAGGAGGTAGGAATGTTCTAGGTCCTAATACTAGAATGTTTCTAACCGTTGGATAGGAGACACATGTAAAGATCATAGCCATTCATTGTACCTCTTGGTGCCTATAAATAAGGCCAATCTCATTTGGCCAAGGCACTCAAGCAATCAAGAGCATTGTAAGAGTTCTTTTGCAATACAAGTTCTCTTTCAAAATTCTCTATTATGTGCTCTCTTTCTATGGTAAGGAGTTAGGCTGACTTAGTGCTTTAAGAGGGGTTGTGAGAGACTAAGTGTTGTATGGTTGGCTTAGTTACACTAAGGCCGTGACAAGTGGTATCAGAGCGTGATTACGAGTAAGACGCTTGAACAATATCGTTACCATGTCTTGTGTAGAAGATCACAACATGGAAGAAGAGTATGGTCGTGGAAGAGATGGTCATACCAACACAAGAAGTAAGCGGAATAAGGACAAGTCCGTAGACGTGGCTGCCATGGAAGCATGACTAGCTCGAGTGGAGCTAGCCATGGCCGACACCCAAGAGATGGTCGATGTGGTAGAAGGGTGCGAGGAGGAGCTCAAAGGTCAATTGGGGGAGATCATTGGCCGAGTGGATGAGCATGAAATATCCTTACGCAACACCACAACACAGCCACAAGGGGAGCTTGATGCCTTCAAAGCTCAAGTGTTGAAGATGATGGCAAACTTCCAAGCTTGCATAGATGATGTACGAGCCGATTTAACATTATGTAAAAGGGCAATGATTGGGGGAGCTACGACCTTAAGAGAGGCACCTAGAGTGGATGTGCCAAAACCCATGTCCTATGATGGACAACGAGATGCCTGAGGAGTAGATAATTTCTTGTGGCACATGGAGCAATATTTTAAAGCAATCTCCCTTGAAGACGAGTAGATGAAGGTACAAACTGTCATCCTTTACCTTAAAGACACGACAACTCTATGGTGGAGACGACGATACGCTGACATTGAAAGAGGTAGGTGCACCATAGACACTTGGGATAGTTTCAAGAAGGAACTGAAAAAATAATTTTATCCTGAGAATGCATCATTCATGGCTAGGAGAAATCTTAAAAGGTTCAAACAGACGGGGTCTATCCGAGACTATGTGAAGGCATTCTCTACACTTATGCTAGATGTCCAGGATATGACCGAAGTAGACCTATTGTTCAATTTCATGGAAGGTCTCAAAGACTGGGTTGCGCAAGAGTTGCAATGACGGGGTGTACAAGATATCACTTCCTCCATAGCCGCGGCAGAGTCCATAGTTGAGTATAGGAAAGAAGATCCCTCAAAGCCCAAGAAGCCATCCAATGAGAAAGGTGGGGGAGTATCGACATTCAAAGAAACTTATCCCAAGGAAAGCACAGATAAGCCCTCATCACATAAAGAGGGTAAGACAAGGGATGATAGGAGGAATGGACATCGACAAAAGACCGCTTGTTTTCTCTGCGATGGTCCACACTGGGCTAGTGAGTGCCCTAAAAGGAAGGCTTTGACAGCCCTACTTGAGAAAGGAGATGAAGAAAAGGAGGTGGCCCATATGGGTTCGCTTCAATTGGCTGCTATCAAGGCCAAGACGAGGAAGGTCAAGGCTACTACTTCACAAAAAGGGCTAATGTATGTGGAGGCACGCATCAACGGCAAGTCCACATGTGCCATGGTTGATACGAGCACAACCCACAACTTTGTCTCGGCGGAAGAGACAAAGAAGCTTGGATTGAAAGTGACCAAGGAGACGAGATGGCTCAAGGCCGTCAACTCCCAAGCTCAATCCATTTATGGTGTTGCTCGAAGGGTCGAAATGCATATCGGAACATGGAGAGGTACCGTAGACTTATCGGTAGTGTCTATGGATGATTTTCAAGTAGTGCTTGGCATGGAGTTCCTAAAAAGGGTAAATGCAATTGCTATGCCTTCCATTTGCATGATATGCATCATGAAAGAGGGAGCTTCATGCATGGTCCCAACAATACCAAGGACTAAGGATGGCCTTAAGTTGCTATCAACAATGCGGTTGGAAGACAGGGCAGGAAAAGAGAAGTTACATGCCTTGTCGAGGTTATCAACAAAAAAGAAGAAAGGTCTAAAGAAGTGCTACCTAAGCCTACTAAGAAGGTCTTTGACAAGTTCAAGAGTATAATGCCTTCAGATCTGATGAAGAGACTTCCACCTAGAAGCGAGGTGACAAACCAAGAGCGATTCAAGGTCGCCAAGTCTTACCTTGACAAAGCCACAAAGAAGATAAAAAGGTGGGCTAAAAAAAGGAGGCGACCAGCAAAGTTTATAGTAGGCGACTCGGTGCTTGTGAGGCTCACAAGGGAGGAACGCCGATATGAAGGGCCTTTTAAGATTGTGAGGAAGGTTGATAAAACGTCCTACAAGGTTAACCTTCCTCTAAAGTTCAAGATTCATCCAATTTTCCATGCAAGGACGTTAAAATTGTATCATAGAGACATGGAAAACCCAAGCCATGGGACTTCGACTCAAGCACCTACGAGAGTACTTACTCCTTACGACAGGGAGGCTGAATGCGTAAAAGTCGAGAAAGACTCGAAGACAAGGCGTTCCTCCTTGTAGGGAGTACTTAGTCAAATGGAAGGGACAACTAGAGAGTGAGACAAGCTGGGAACCATCAGATGCCCTATGGCAGTTCCAAGACATGATACAAAAGTTTCATGAGGAAAATGCGATGAGGACGTCGCCAACTTAGGTGGGGGAGAATGTCACGACCCGCGATCCGCTCCGTCTACATGGTCCATGGATTGGCACATGGGTTGGTGGGTTGGCTCATATTCTAGAATTCTCTACACCTGGGCATAAGTGGGGTTCTCTAGAAACCTCCACACTTGTATAGATTTTTTTTTTAGAGTTTTCTAAAGAGGTGGGAATGTTCTAGGCCCTTATGTTAGAATGTTCCTAATTGTTGGATAGGAGACACATGTAAAATCATAGCCATTCATTGTACTTCTTGGTGCCTATAAATAAGGCTAACCTCATTTGGCCAAGACACTCAAGCAATCAAGAGCATTGTAAGAGTTCTTTTGCAATACAAGTTCTCTTTCAGAATTCTTTATTGTGTGCTCTCTTCCTTTGGTAAGAAGTTAGGCTGACTTAGTGCTTTAAGAGGGGTTGTGAGAGACTAAGTGTTGCACGGTTGGCTTAGTTACAGTAAGGCCGTGATAATCAGGTATCATAGCTGAGAAATTTACAGAAATAACAACCATTCAGAATGGATTAGAAGATAGCATGGTATTATGAGCAATTCTTTTCCCCTGCCTTAACTGTCTCTGTGGACACTGGAATTCCACCTTACTGTTGTTGAGCGTTTCATTTCCAGTTTGTTTTCAGTCCATTATGTTCTTAGTCTATAAGGTACTTCAATATTGGAGACTTGGAGTTAAATCTCTTTTTTTCATGGTAGCAGGACTTTGGAGTGAAATCAATTTTTTTTCATGGTAGCATGGGTTTTTGAATTTACACCTGATTTGCAACCAAACCAAGACCCAGCAGTCCAATTAAGCAAAAGGAATTATCATTTATTACCCTTTAACACAGATGAAAATTTCAGCTTGGAAGCTTTTCCATCAACAGAGTAACTCACTTAATGTCACACCCCAATTCTGGACTAACCAGAATGGTGTGATGAACCGTCAATAAATCAACGGTTCAACCAGGATCTCGTATAGGCTATGTCAACGGTTCAACCAGGATCTCGTATAGGCTATGTCAACCATGTTAAACCAAAACACATTTCACATTAGTCAGAGATAACAAAGTAAATAGCGGAAGTCTTATTAATAATGAACTGAGGTCTAATCATGAAAAATAATTAATATTCCAGTTATCTCCAAGTACCAAAACATAATTTAATACATATTACAAATATCCAAATACGAAAGTTAAACATTAAGCGCATCCATAGTTGAAACGCTTGCTTAATGAATCATAATAGTCCTCCACAGCTTGCTCATCCATAGCCGCCACCTGTTCATATATTGGCGTGTCGACATAATCTTCAACCGTAATACCTGCAACATCAGAAACTAAAAAGAATTATGCGCGCGAGAGTCAGCTCTCTAACTTGAGCTCAGTGAGAAAACAAAACAATGCAACAAACATATTCATGCATTCAATTCATATCTTTAGTCTGATTTATAAGTTTGAAATGTGCTATAGAAAGGATTGGTGGCCGTCGCACCTCTATACACGAGTGTGTGAAGCCGCCCAATAGATCAAACATCATTGCTATCCCACATGCACCCATCATAGAATAGAGATAGAGCTAAAATGTCCAGATCAAACACCGCATAACACTTTCCCTGATGCCCTACCCACACGTAAGTCCCTATTGGCGAGGGCTTGCAAACTGGGCTCACAACTAACTAATCCTAATGCCAAACAGTGTATCCAATGCCTCACCCTAGTATCCCTCAATTCGTCCATAGAGATAGAGCTAGGGCCCCTCGGTAGAGCCAGAGATTACATGGTCCGAGACCACCTCCCTTTATGCCCTACGACGTAATAGTTCTGCTAAGGTAATGGCGATACGACGATGTTAGTGGGCAAAACTTGAGTAGAGATAGAGCTAGAGTATGGTGACCAAGATAAACTACAGTGTCACGTCCTCCCCTTGATGCTCCACTCGCATCAAACACACTAACCACACACATACATTCACATGCCTATTCCTAACATCATCATCATCATCATGTTATAAATAAACATAATTAAATATGAATGAACAGTAATAGTAGAAATATTGGATGACATGTGAAATGCACATTACAAGCATACAAGCATAGAATCATTCACGGCATTGGACTCAATAGGTAAAACAGTTTGTTATTAGCCAATTAGTTTAGGTCTTGTTCCCTCACATTTAGTCGATGGTTGTTCATCGTCCAAGCTTTATAAGTCACTTTTAGACCACTTGAAAACCTAACAAATTTATAGATTTTAAATTAGAATTTATTTTCATTAATCCAGACTTCCAGAAGCTAAGTGGTTGCAAGTGCGGCTGCACCTGTCACACCCCAATTCTGCACCAACCAGAATGGTGTGATGAACCGTCAATAAACCAACGGTTCAACCAGGATCTCAAAATAGGCTATCCCACATATGATAAATCAAAACACATTCCACATTAATCAGAGGTAATAAAATAAATAGCGGAAGTCTTACAGATAATGAACTGAGGTTTAAACATGATAAATAATTAATATTTCATTTATTTCCAAGTAATCAAAACATAACTTAATACATATTACAATATCCAAATACGAAAACTAAACACTAAACGTATCCATCGCTGAAACGCTCGCGTAACGAACCATGTTCGTTCTCCACAGCTTGCTCATCATAACCGCCACATGTTCATATGTTGGCTTGCCGACATAATCTTCAATCATAGTACCTGTAACATCAGAAACTAAAAAGAATTGCGCGTGCGAGGGTCAGCTCTCCAACTTGAGCTCAGTGAGTAAACAAAACAATGCAACAGTACATATACATGCATTCAATTCATATCTTTGGTCTGGTTTAAAGTTTGCAATGTGCTATAGAAAGGATAGGTGGCCGCTGCACCTCTATACACGAGTGTGTGGAAACGCCCAAGGAAAACGGCACCGTCGCCCCACATGCACCCACCATGGACAATATACATCCCATGAAAACGGCATACCTAATGCCAAACAATGTATCCAAGGCCTCACCCCAGATCCCTCAATACATCCATAGAGATAGAGCTAGGGTGCCGTGACCAGGCTGAACCACAATGCCACGTCCCCCGATGCCCTACGACATATTAGTTCCGCTAAGGTAATGGCGATCCGACGATGTTAGTGGACAAGACTTGAGTAGAGATAGAGCTAGAGTCCGGTGACCGGGTGAACCACAATGCCACGTCCTCCCCCGATACTCCCTCGCATCAAGCACACTAACACTTGCTTAGTGGACATGACTTGAATAGACCATGGCACAATATACACCCCATGAAGAACGATCATGGTTGTACCGATTGATACCATCCCTACCCGCACCATATACACTAGCCAAACACAAACATTCACATGTCTATTCCTATCATCATCATCATCATCATGTTATAAACAATAAATTTAAATATGCATGAACAGTAATAATAGAAATATTGGATGACATGTTGAATGCACATTACAAGCGTACACGCATAAAATCATTCATGGCATCGCACTCAAGAAATAAAAACAATTTATTATTAACCAATTAGTTTAGGTCTTGTTCCCTCACCTTAGCTTGTTAATAGATCCTCTTCCAAGCTTTAGAATCACCTTTATAATGTTATTATATTGCTAGAAGACCTAACAAAGTTGATAGAATTTAATTAGAATTTATTCGGAATTTAAAAACCATTCTGTTGGCGAGGGTCGGAGGTAGGGTCGGAGTCATGATCGACCCCGGGTGCGACCTCCCCCCTAACCCGAACTTCCCGAACACTGAGGGTCGATGCTAGGGTCGGATCTGCCATCGACCCTAGGTGCGACCCTCCATGGTTTGAGTCGAAAATATCAGATTTCATTCTCTCTTTCATGGTTGGGTCCTATGGCTTACTCCCACAATCCATTCTATACATGTTCTATGGTTTAGAACTATACTTTATTCACCTACATGGTTTTAATGATCTCCTCCATGGTTTCCATTGTCACGAAACCATGGATGGATGATTTGGGTTTCTTTTAAGTCATACCCTCTTCATAAACCATTCTAAAGTCTTAAGTAAATCATGGGGAATGTATTCATACCTTAGTTTTGCTGAGATTCAGAGTTTCCTCTGAATTTCCTCTCCTTCCTTAGCCTTTTCTTCAAGTTTTCCTTCTCTTCTTCTCTTCCTTCTCTTCTCTTTCTCTCAATCCAATTAGGGTTGTAAAAGGAGTGAAAGAGGCTTAGGGACGTCCTATTTATAGGGAAAAACCTCACAAAATAAGTCTCATTGAGTTTAGGAAATGTTCTAATTGAAATTAGGAAGGTTTCTCAATTTTCGGTTCGTGCTGTTTTTTCCGAATGCCGAGGGTCGATGGGAGGGTCGGACAACTCATAGACCCTGCGACCCATGGTTGAGGGTCGATGGTGAGGGTCGATGGGAGGGTCGGACCTGTCTGTTAAAACCTGCGACCCTACCCTCATTTTGACTGTTTTTTGGATAAATTTTCATATTGGGTCTTGGATTTCTTCACACACTTGGTCCACTTGGCTCGACCATGATATGAAGACGGATCCCGACACGAAATATAAGGTTAGGCCGGATTCGTGGCGTGCGGGTCTTACATCACCTGTGGTGGTTGCAGGTGCGGCTGCACCTGTGGTCTTAGTTTCTGCGACCACAGGGTGTGTGGTCGCAAGGTGTGGTCGCATAGTCATGGGCCTTGCAACCACACCCTCCCGGGGAACTTTTTTGGGGCGCTATGTGTGATTGCATATCATGAGGCCATACGGGGGGGCCCCCCCCCTCCTTGCCACGAAACTTTCCGGGGGGGTGTGTTGGTCGATCTTTGTGGTCGCATATCATGCGACCATACATATGATTGTCGACTTTTCCACTCCCAACTCAATTCCTTCATGTTTTGATTCCTTGGTTTATCATTATGATCCTTCCTATGATTGTTCTATGACTTAAAATTCATATTTTACATAATCCATCATCATAATAGATTCCCTCCATGGATCTCTTAGAATTTGTCCATGGTTTGATGATTGAGTCTCACTTTAAATCACTATCTCCTCCATGATCTATTCTAGGTATTCAACTGATGTGGGGGATGGTTTCATACCTTAAACTTATTGAAGATTCAGAGTTCTCTCTGAAATTTCTCCTCTTAGTCTTCCTCTTCAATTCTCCTTCTCTTTTTCCTCTTCTCTTTCTCTCTCTTTCAGTTTGAGTTCTAAAAGGATGAAAGAGGCTAAGGGACGTCTTATATATAGAGAAAAACCCTCCATATAGAGTCCCACTTAGATTAGGAAGGAACCCCCTTCGGATTAGGAAGATTTCATAATCATGGAGTCAGTTTGACTTCGTGTGGTCGCACGTGGGGTCGCAGAACCTGTCGACCACACATCCAAAAACTTGTTACCACATGTTCCAGATTCCTGTGGTCGACCACACATGTTTAGGTATGCGACCATACACTCCTAATTAGAAGTTTTTGGGTTCAATTTCATACCTAGCCTTGTGATTTCTTCACTCACTTGATCCACTTGGCCCGACCATGATAGGAAGACCGATCACAACATGAGAATGTAAGGTTAGACCGGGTTCGTGGCGTGCGGGTCTTACACTTAAAATGTTCTACACACTATGGGCATTCATCTTATCCTGGATAGACTCTTATGTGGTTATGCTTCCCATTCCATACCTTCCCTGGGAAACTTGGTTTGATCCCTTGATGGAAAACAGGTCGTTGCTAGATGGGTGATAGAGTCATGAGTCTAACCCTAGATCCATGATGCATGCTATTGGCTGGAGGGGTTAGTGTATTCAGTTTCTTTTTGGTGGGTATCATAAAATAAGAACTTGGTTCACTTTACCTCTCAACCTCATAAGGCGGATTCAGATCCTCTCTAGCTGCCAGCCTGCCCCAGTACTGTTGGATCATGTTCCTACCCATAAACATAATCCAGAACCGGCTAGGGCAAAGCATCCAATTAGATAGACAGAAGGATTCAACTCCTCTCCAACGTGCTGGGTGCCTAAGCCCTGTTTGGCCCATAGTTAGTTAAAACGGGAACGGCAAAAAAAATGAAATGGTACGGTACGGGTTTTAAACGGAAAAAATAAAAATCGGTATGGTAAAAAAAATGGTCAAACATTTTGAGAATGGAAAAAAAACGAAAAACGGACAGTACGAGTTTTAAACGGATCAAAACTAATACGGTACGATAAAAAAAAAGGACAATATATTTTCATAAATTAGGGAATGATAAATAAGAACTAAATAATGAGATGGATCTCACAAATAAATAACAATAAATAATTAGAAAAGAAAAACAAGAGAGGATAATGGATGAAGAGAAAAAGTATTTAAAGAAGAAAAATAAATATTAAATAGATAATGATGAGAGAGAGAAGAGAGAGTTAATGAAAGGAGAGAGAATGATAGAAGTTATGGATTTCAAAATTTCTTCACATTTTTATCTCACATCGGTTGTGAACTAGGGAATAGTGTAAAAAGTTATCTATAAAAAAGGGAGATGGGATGGGTTGCTTGTTAGTAGGATTTGTTGGGCAGCTGGGCAGTCGGACAGCCTAAATCGGACAGCTTGACAGCTTTATGGGTAAAAGTGTTTCTTTTGTAAAATAGTAAAAACCTTTATTATTTTGTTTTTTGTAATAAAAAAACAGAAACGAGTTTAGTACGCGTTTAGGACGTTGATGGTAACTGTATCACGTTTTTTCCCGTACAATTGAGATCAATACGAGAATACGTGTTTTAAACGGTATAATATGGTACGGCCGTATTATATGCGTTTAAAACGCGTTTAACTAACAAAGGTCTGGCCTGCCCGGAATTGTTAGATCTCTCTTTCTTGGCTAAGAGAGATGTCCCAGCGTGATCCATTGGAGTTGGATTGGGTTGGGCGTCTCTAGATGCTTAGACATAAGCAATCCCATCATGGGTGACACAAGTACAAGGGAGATGAGTGTAATTTACCCATGATTTTATGAGGTCTTAACATTTGATAATGAAATGACTAAAATACCCTAAGTTCTTTTATTTATCAAAAATATTTTTCTAACTGAAATCACATGGCCATATAGCATTCTAAATCATGAAAACATCATGATACAATTTGATTTAAGAGCGCACCATCAACCATAATGTTTTAAAATTTCTAAATGTTTGATTTAGATATGATCATTCAATTATAATTTTAAATCATGGCAAATATAATAGTATAATATGATCTAAGATTATACCCTCATAATTTCCATTGGAATGATACAATGCAATCATTATATTTTGGTATTTTTGGACATTTGATTTGCATCTGAGCATTCATTTAGCATTTTAAGTCATGGCAAATACAACACTAAAGAGAAGTATACAATAACATGAATAAAATATTGATCACAAGATTTAATATTTTAATTTAACGACGATGATCCAAATCAAACTTTAAAAATATTAATCTTAACATTCTAATTAAATTTTTTTTGAAGCTATTGATGGTATGATTTTTCGTCAGATTGTATCATGATATTTGCTATGATTTAAACATTATATAAATGATTATATTTCGAATCAAAAGTTTCTGGGATATTTGGCTAAAAGGGTTTCAATTTGGTTTCAATACTGTATATCGAAACCGTATCATTTATACCGATACCGGCCTACGAAATTTTAACTGGTATGTTAGTGATTTGGGTTTTCCCACCGAATACTTATATACGGAAACGATAAGGGGGATTACGGATTTAACAGCCGATACAATAAAATGGATCAGCGGAAGAGTATTGGTCTGGTTTGGAATTCAGAAACCCGATTTCCGTTATTGCTGACACTTTTCTCATTCCGCTCTCGAAGGCCCAAAAGAAGAAATGCGAAAATAAATACTATCAAAACATATATTTAAAAAAGGGCCCAACCTGGTTCGAACCGGTGACCTCTTGATCTACAGTCAAATGCTCTACCACTGGGTTATAAGCCCGATTGGAATTATTTATTAATATTATTTTGTACTCTGTTTTAACCTGAATCTGAAAATGCTTTTGATTTCCGGCCATCTTCTCGATGATGATTGGTTCTTGCCATTGTGTTTTTCTGCCGCTGCTGTGGCTGTTTATTGTTAAAAATTGAAGCTTTTATGATTGCTTAATAAAAAACGGGACAGGGTTTTCTAACCGGTTGTGTGGCTTTTGTACCAGTACGGGGACTGGGCGATCATTTCACCCCTCTTGTGTTTGCGTAGCTACATATTCCCGGACATAAATCTTTTACCCGTACAAAATTCTAGTCCAATAAGATATGTATTCAATGCTTTAATTTGTTATATGGACAACTCTTTATTTGAACTGATACCTGAAAAATGAGATAGGGGTAGGGCCTTTGGAATCTATTATCCACCAAATATCAGCAGTCTTGACCTGCCATGTACTCATGTGCATGGTTCAAGTATTTGGTATCAGATTAGGCAATTCATATTGATCGGGTCGGTCAATTTGTATCCTTTTTAGACTTGGCTGTTTGTATCGATTTTAGACTTGACCGATTACTGGTCCAATCCTGTTTTAATATTATCATAGGATTACAACATTTAATTCTTATTGGGATCCAGGGATTGGGAACAATATGGTTATCACAAATGGGCCCTTATGGCTTACAACTCCAGTGACAATGTCGGGCTGTAACCCGGCCGATTACAAGCAGAAATGGTTAAATATTATGGTTGAGCCGGCCTTGCGTAACTCAAATATTATTTCAAGTTTGATAATAAGGTAGAGGCCTACTAGATCATGTTTAATTATGTAATTGTGATCAAGTATAATAAAGGCTTAGATCATGCCTGATCATCCTTAATCATGGACATGATCGTACTTGATCTTAAGTGTTACTTGCTCAGATTGATGTTTGATTGACCATGATCAATGATTCATAAAATATCTGACCCATGCTTGGCCCAGCCCATCCCAACTCTAGCCCATCGTAGCTTGAAAGGCCTTACTTGAACTCGGATTGGGTCAAAGTTAGAGCCTGAATTAACATAAATCACTAATTGGATAATACCCTACTCCTATTTGTTTACTACAAATGGTGTATTACATAAGGGATATTCTTATTGACATCGGTCTGGTGTCAAGAATCGATCGCAATCGGTGTCCATTGGAATGTGTAAACTCTTTCTCACCCCTCGTCTCAAATACCAAAATACCCCCTTGTATTTTGAGGCTTATACATAATTTTAGATATCTAGATTGGATTGGCTATACCAGCTGTTATGGGGGGAAAACATCACCTGACGAAAATCTTATACATGGCATTCAAAATCACCTAGGTCGATCAGGCATGATAAAACAATGCTCGGCCTTGCTTGCTTGGAGTCATAGTTCCATCCGGATACGTCTCCTGGTCGAAGGTATAATCTTACTGGGTTACGTTTCTTGGTTGGGGTCCAGAGTCCTAAGGTAACTAGCCTACGTCATGGAAGTCATTCTCCTAGTACGAT
Source organism: Protea cynaroides (assembly GCA_028583415.1). Classification (NCBI taxonomy): domain Eukaryota; kingdom Viridiplantae; phylum Streptophyta; class Magnoliopsida; order Proteales; family Proteaceae; genus Protea; species Protea cynaroides. The sequence continues at coordinate 66,888,347 of CM053266.1, read as the reverse complement.
ACGATGTCGACCTTCACAGTCATACGATCACCCATGTAGGGACATGTGTCACTCCCATTATTGACCTACTAGGCTTTCTTGGTTACAGTCTCTCATTCCTACCCATAGTTATTTAATTCGGATTCGAGAATTATTCGGAAGGAGAATAATTCGGAACGAGTCGCTTCGATAATTTAAGAATTTGATCAAAGATGCGGTAAAAAAAGCTGACTTAAAATAAAATTCGAATTCGGTTCGGTTTGGGAATTCTTTTGTCTAAAAAAAATTTCGACAAAAAATTCGGATATTAATTTTTAATATTTGGTGTTCCTATCAATCCATTATTACACCTGCATAATATATAAGTGACATTAGAATAATATTTAATTTATAAATAACAAAATAATACATAATAGATGGGTATGTATGTATAACGGTGGATTTGTTAGATTTCATTACAATATATAATGTAGATCATTAGATTTTATTATGATTGCAATATTAATCTAATGGAGTTGATGTTCATAAAATCAAATATTTTTATAAATTCATCCAATCATCCTCATGAAATCCATCTCTTTTCCATGTTCGTTAATTACTTCCTCATGATTATTATAATATTTATTTTTAAATTCATATTTAATCTCGATTGAAAAAGCACACAAAAGTGATGATTTGCTTTGTATTATGGTATGATTTTTATACTCATATTTAATTCCATGTTGTCGAATGAAATTAATGATTTGTTTTATATTATAACGTGATTTTTAAACTTTTAATTAGTCTTAGATTGAAAAAGATGCAAAAAGTTATGACATTAAGTTTTTTTTTTTTTTTTTTTTTTTTTCTTTTCGAAAAACTTTGTTTGAGAATAGTAGTTAAGGCATTAAGTCCTCCATTAGGATATTAATAATTTTTTTAAGTATAAGAATTATTCGGTATAATTCGGATATGAAAGAATTATTCGTGATATTTATTTCTAGACAAAAAATGAGAGAATTTTAAAGAATCATTAAATGTAATTCGAATTCGGGAGAATTATTCGTATTATTCGATTCGGAAGAATAATTCGCAAATAATTCGGAGAATTAATTAACTATCCTCCTACCCGGAGTCTACGACCTGGGCGCCTCTCAGAGCGACACTTGACAGTCCTATTGGCGATCTATTTTCTTAAGTCTGGTACCTCTATGCTATCCCAATTTCTGTAAGTAAAGGACGATCCTTGAAGGTAAGACACAATCTCATTATTCACTCATTCTCTCTCCTACGCTCAATCTCTCTCTTCGTTCTCCTCTTTTTCTAAATTGGAGATAGTTTCCTGCTATCTCTTGACTGTTTACATTGAGAATCTGACTTAGGTATCAGAGTGTACTCGGGGCTTAGTCGTCAAACTCCCTTGTTTAATTTCTATGATTGCAAGTCGTTCGGATCGTAGGCCGGTAGACGATTTCCAATTGTAACACCAGTAAACTCAGGTTTCACTATCGGTAGTAACCAATACAAAAATGGATGACTGAATCAGTATTGACTTTCTGATACTTGAACAATACTGATTGATATTGGCCGATACCAAAGGTATGCCACATCAACATAATGGTCGATACTTGTTCGGATAACACAACTAAAACCATGGAACTCGAACAAGAATATTTCACTTGCATTTACTTGTATCCTTGTTGGAATTCCATCATCGTCCATATCTAGTGGGTCTCACACTCTAGAGGTGAATCCCACACTACATCGAAAATGATGGAATCCCATAAAAAATACATATATATGCAAGATGATTTGAACTAACACACTCTGTGATTGCCCATTAATATCCCAAAAAAGGAATGGAATCAGTGTCAATAGAACAATGACACAAACCGGTGTCAATTAGACAGATGAATATTAGGATGTAAGATCTGTCGTATTTAAATTCAACGGTATAGATTCATTCAGTTTTTCGCCCGCGTTCAAGAAATGTGACAATTATAACTTCACTTCTATGGTTCTACATATATAAATATAATCTGGAGTATTCCTCCAAAACACAAAATCTCGTCTGCAACTGCGATATCAGTTTAAAGTAGAGAGAGAGAGAGAGAGAGAGAGTAAAGGGAGGGTGAGCGTTGAGAGATGCAACATTCGAAAGTTAAAGAAGAGGGTTTGGAAGTGAAGAAGACGACACAACGCCTAGCTTTGCTCCGTCTCGGGAGCACCACATCCACTACCACCGATCACGAAGGTCATTTACTGTTCATCGATCCCTCCTCCTCTGCGTCTGCCACCATGAAGAGACGCTCACCGTCCTCCTCATCGTCTCTGCAAGAACTCATCGAACCAAAAAACAAGAAAATCTTGGTCGATGATCCAATCTCCTTCAATCTCCCTGACAATGTTGCCGCCGCTGGAGTTCAATCGAAAAACCCCACCGTGAGCGTGACAGCATCGCCTCAACAACAACAAGAACCCCAATTCCCATTCTCTGCTCCCTTTTTAGCCCGTTCGATCTCTGGACCTCCTCAGTTCCCTTTCTCTGCTACCCCTGCAACTACCAGTCAGGGACAGGGGACGCATTTGCGCCGTTGTTCTTCTGTCCCAGTCCCTCCTCTTGAAAACGACGACGGCGAATTCAACATCTTCAGAGATCCTGCGGCGCCACCATCAATTCCGGCTTCTTTGGTCCGATCGGAGTCTTTTCTTAGCCCCCAACCACAGGAGGAAAACAGAAATTCGGTGGAGACGGATGCCACTTTGCCATTGCGTCGACCTTCTGTTCCTCGGCCCCCTGCCTCCATTTCGATCCCTCCTACGATCCTGGAAAAGACTGGTATGATTTCGATGGCAGAGCAAAAAGATTCATCGAGGTCGTCGGAGTCAAGTCATACGGTCGTCACCTTACCGGAGAGCCCTGCTGAGAAGGTAAACATTTATGTTCTTTTGGTCAGAGAATTTTAGGGTTTATGTTCTTTCCGTTAGAGAATTTTAGGGTTCTTTATTTCTCTTTGAATGGCAGAAATTGATTAATAATTGTTTGATAACTTGCAGAGATTAACTAAAATGAAGAGGGGGATTGTGGATATCCAGAAATGGTGTAATGAAGTGGTCCAGGAAGACGATGCTGTGATCTCCGCACAAGATAGAGCAACCTCCACCAATGTCCACAACATCCCTCCCTTGGTTTATTGCTTGCCTTTTCTTTTGATTCTTTGTTTATCAATCCATAATCACTTTGATTTTATCGTATTCTTGAACCATTTATTGAATATTGATGGATTTTTTTCTTTCTTTTTTCCCCCTGATACCTTCAGGAAGAAGTTGAGATTCCACCAAGCGAGATGGGAGGTGTAACAGTTGAGAGAGAGGGAAGAGGAGGGTTCTGTATCCACTATTGGTGCGACTGTGGCAGACGCTCTCAGGTTCATCTCTGCTTATCTGATCCCACGAGACAGTACATATGTATAGAAACACAAAAAGACTCTCCTGAGATGTTTGAGTAATGCGTACTGTAATGTTCTGAGGGGGGAGGGAGGGAGAGAGAGAGAGAGAGAGAGAGAGAGAGAGAGAGAGAGAGAGAGAGATCAACTGTAAGTCTACACAGACAGAGGGGGAGAGAGAGATTTTACTTTGTGAATCTGAATATACACAGATTTATTAATCTTGTCGACATTACTATAAGACCATAAAAAGCTTTGAATTCTTTGTTGAAATAAGATCACAGAAATCTCAGGGTGCAGGACAGGAGTCAGGAGATTGGAATTTGTATGCTTCCATTGTTTTTTGTCCTCTGGCTTAGAAATGATCACTAGAGGCCTTGTCTCAAGTTCATCTGGAAGAATTGAGAAACCTGAAGGCATTATGGCACAATGTACATGAAATTAGAGTATTAATTGTTTCCATAGTTGGTTGGCTGTAGGGGAGATATTGGTTAGGATTTGAAATGCTATAGTGAGCAAGGAGAGATTGGGATTTCATCGCCTAAATTTCAAGATGCCAACATTAGACAGATTTAGCATTTAGCAGAGCATGTTGGGGTAGTTAAGGATGCCAGTAGTTATTCAAGAAAAAACAATGAAAATGGCTAGCTATTGATTGATCTGGACCTCCCCTTGACATGATGTCCTACTGAGATTATCCGGCATGACTAATTAATTTGTTAAATAAGGAGATTGAAGCTGCATTTGATGTACATTCTTAGAATCTATTCTATGTCAAGAAGAGTGTTTGCTATGCATTTTGTTCTTGAATCATGAAATGTGTTAGAGAATCGACCTATTCTGGAATGCACTCTTTGACATATTTTGTATTCTAAACCCATTCAATTAAAGAACACTGCCCATTTGTGTATGTCTTCTTTGTTCATTTGTTAATTCTTTACTTCAAAGACCAGAGAAATCAAAGGAGTAGGGATAAAACTTTAATTACAGGGGTGGGATTTTGTGCCTTTTTTAAGGTGAGATATTCGAGACCATGAGATCCCGTAGCGAAGGCAAAGGAGTAGTCAAAGAAACTTTTCCTTTTAATACATGAATGTTTATATGCAAGTCATTGGTGTCCGCAACAGTTTGTGATGCTTCTAGAAGTCACAAGACAGGTTGATCTAATCATTCCATTTTCATGATTTTTCTTATCTGAACCATTTGTTTTAATCAATGCATATATAATAATAGTTAGAGGTACTGCGTGTGCATGTATACATGTCAATGCAAAAGGATGGAAGAATATCTGATTAAATTAGACTGAAATTTAACACTTGATTGATTAATTTAGACTATGTCTTCTCCCTCTATAACTTTAAGAATAAATACATCATTTATTCATGTGGTCAAATGGGTATCTGGGGAAGTTTGAAAAAGTAAGATTCAAATCGTCTCCTCCCTGAGGGAGGAGGGAGACGCCTCCATCGGAAGGCCTACATGTGGCTTTTGAGAAAATCCGAACCTCATGTCTGACCCGACACCCAGCCAACAAGCTGAGCAGACAGGGGGTGTCGGCTTGGGCGTGGGACTCGGATTTTCCCAAGAGCTATGTAGCGGCCATTCGACGAGAACGTCTCCCTCCTCCTTGTAGTACAGGGAGAAAACGATTCGGATCCGAAAAAGTAACGATCCCTTGTGATGATACTATTTGTCTTTATTTAGAATATATATTAAAATATGAAATTTAATAATAAAATAGACATGCAACACATATACATGCATCTAATATATGTGCATTATTCGTAAAAAGGATAGAACCGAAATATTTGAACGAAATACCTATCTAAAATTTTCATTTCGGTTCTTAATTGAAATGGTCATCGATGCAAAATTTAAAATTAAGATAAAAATTGGGTTGAGAAAATAAAATTTTACCCGGAAATATTTTGTTTACATGGTCATCTTGGTATGCTTGTCTAGATTATCCAAATATTTACCATGTGGCAAATTGGACAGTCAAAATTTTGTGGATGATAGACCCTTGAGGTCTCATGCCTTCATATCTATTTGTTAGTCTAAAGTCTAAACATAACATATCAAGTGACAAACTAAAGTTTTAAAAATCTAAAAACCTATCAAAGAATGTATGGACATACATGAACAATTGAAAATACAAGGATGCATAGAAGAGTATCTGATTATAGTTGAATATTGAATTTGACATGTGACTAATCTATAACGTTCACAACTAATCAAACAGGTAATAGATCGAAACTAGATCTCCACATGGCTAAAACTTGGTTGACGGTTCTGATCACGTGGTTAAGCCATAAGGTTCACAATTACTAATCGAGTAATGCCCAAAACATTCAAGAAATCGGAATCAGACAAGGGATTGGATCCAATTGATTTTGAATCGGAGATTTATTATTTTTGCCCTCAAAATTGCTTTAACTTCCTATAATCACCCCTTGCGAACTCACAAGTTGCACGGGATTGGCCCTGGCCGATTGGGGCTGATCCGATCCAATCCAATCCATAAGTCCCTGATCCCCATGGCTAAAACTTTTGACACAATATACACCTTAAAACCATTAAATCCTGAATCTAAAGCATGAAACCCTTAAGTTATCAAATCATTAATGTCTGAAACTTGTTGCAGAAGAAGCATGGAAATTAAGTATCTGTTTAGTTACTTGCCTCGCGATTGCGTTCGAAGAAGGAAAACCTAAAAAGAATGATGAGATTAGATTAGTTATTACGTGTAGAAGAAGCATGTCTGGTGTTGGTGTGACTACTGACTCAGTCACTCAAAGCACCATACATGGTGTCGCATAGTTAATTATTATTATTATTTAATTTTCTTTCATTTTCTTTCACCATATGAGTTGGTGTGGGAGATTTACCCCACACTGACGGTGTGGAAACCCTGTGCTAAATTTTTTTTAAAAATTTGTTATGTAATATAGTTAATTTCAATTAGACTGAATTCTGACATCTAAATAAAAGAAAATGGGATTTTTCAATTCAAAAAATTCCAACTTCGTTTGAATTACAATATGATAGAAATAATACATAATTGCAAAAATCAATTTGTCACCAACGTGGTTAAAAGAAGTTAAACCCATAATAAAAATAGTAGGGTCATTCTTTTCTTCTTCTTATTCTTTTTTATTTTTATTTTTATTTATTTATTTAGTTTTATTTTTTATTTTTTATTTTTTATTTTTATTTTTTTAAAGACTACATTAATCTCTGAAGTATACACAATTATGAGAATTAGGTACTTTTATAGCTTCAAATGTGATTTACTTTTAGGAAGAAGGTTTCTCACAACGCCAGTGTAGGAGGAATTTCCACACAACAACAATGGAGTGGAACCGGATCGATGCATGTATTTGTTGGGCCAAAGAATTTTTTTCTATTTTTGCTGGGTATATAATGTTTTTGGGTAAGTAATTGGGTATACAATGTTGCGTGTAGAAAAGGGTATCTATAATGGGGGACTTACATGGTAATGAAGAGAGAGAGAGAGAGAGAGAGAGAGAGAGAGAGAGAGAGAGAGAGAAAATACTAGTTAGAATGTGAAAAGATATGAAAAATAATTTTTGTTAGGCCACCACCATCGATTTATTTATTTTTTACTTTTTCATATTTCCCAAACTTCTAAAGGGATGAGCAGAGTATAAGTAATGGAAAGACATAATTAAGCACAATATCTTTTTCTTTAAAAAAAAGGGGGATAGATGAGAAGACAAGGCATGACTCACAATGTTATTATCTATCAAATGTATCCATCTTAATTATTGTGTAATGGTAAATTGCAACTATTTAGATTATTGTAACCCAAACATGATGATGTAAGTAATTTCAAACTACATTTATATGGTCATCTATAGAAATAGCCAAGAAGGTCACATTTTCCTTATTTTATTTTTTAGACCCTTTTAATCTTAAATCTCTCAAATAAAATATTTATCCTTTAATTAAAAAACAAAACCCTAGCAAATTAAGCTGGCATGGGTGTGAGATTTTTGTCCTCAAGTTTTGGATTAAAACACAAATTTAATTATCTCGTATCTTCTTAATTTGGCCATTGGACAGTCCAGCCATTGATCTATCAGCTGAGGATCAGTCGGTACGCATACACATACGTGAGTATGACTGCTCATTGATCATCCAAAATAGCATCATCGCATGTCAAAATAATGTTTATAAACAATTATCTATGTTTAGAAATAAAGATTTACATAAAAAAAAAAGAAGATAATCATCACACAGATATGATGTAATTGAGATAAAGCCATCAAATTCTTTAAAACAGTAAGAATAGCAAAAGCATTACTACTAAATCCAACGAGCTCGACTCCATTAAAGAATTTCTTGTATATCCAATGGTAAAAAATGACTAAATGCATCATTGTGGAAACAAAATAGTTGACTTTGGAGAATAAATAATCCGACAGGAAGGAGATGGTTTTGCGTTGGAACTTGGGAATTAAAAATGTTGGAATTACGTAAGGCAGGCGGGTTTGTTGATCGATTGAGTCTAAAAATTGATTAAGTAGAGGTTCCAAGCATGGTTTTAGGTATCCCATTCAGGTCCGCTCTTGATCAGTATTGGTATGAATCGTATGACAGTGTCTGATGATGCGGATACATAACCGATATAGTATTGGAAGATTCAGCATTTTAGACCAACATATATGGACAAAAAGATATGACATCTCCGGGTAATAATCGATATATATATATATTGATCTCGGTTTCTTGAGTATTCAGTTCCGACACCGTGAATTAAAAATCTAGAACCATGGTCCAAGTCAATGGCGTATGGGAATTGGATTTGGCCGGGGTTGAAGTCCACGCCCCCCCTATTCTTCTTCTTTTCTTTTCTTGTTGCTTTTCCTTCTTGATATCCTCTTGGACTTCTTCCTTTTTTTTTTTTTTTGGCATTTTTTGATTGTCTTCTATCCTGGGTTGGGTTTAAATTTAAAAATGCATGCTCTTCTTCTTATCTTGTCTCATAATTCTTTGGTTAAAAGAGACCTTCTCTGATGTTTAAGGCCTCACATTGGATTTAAAGAAGAAGAAGAAGAAGAAGAAGAAGAAGAAGAAGGAGGTATGGAAAGCTCTACAGTAGTGGGATGCATGGCGGTGTTGGCAGTTTCAGGGAGCGTAGTACTGGTGGCCTTTCAAGTTCATAAGCGTCTCCTTTCAGATTTTATGAGGAAGTTTGAAGAACTGGAGTTGGCTGGTATTATTTATTCTTCTTTTTCCCTCGTTTTTTTATTGATGATCAGTTGGTTGCTTGAATCGTGAAATCCATCTTTGGGTTGATTTGATAAGGATGATCAATCGAGAGATATGAATTGTGAGAAAATCCTCAGTTTCAATTTCTTTCATCCTCTATAGAAAGATCGGATCCTTTCATTTCTTTGTATTTTGTTTTCTTCAATGGAAGGAATTCACAGAAAGCTCCCTTCTTTATTCCTGTGCGTACGTATTCGAAATTTTGAAGGATTGAGTTAGACGAACAACAGAAGTTCATGCAGGATCAATCATAATGCCACACATTTCTTCCATTTTTTTTTTGCTGCAACCTCCAAAGGTGTTTTGAGTGAGATTAAGCACACCTTTTGAGTGAGATCAAGTATAAAGCCCTTGCTTTTTTTTATTTTTTATTTTTGGAGGGACCCTTCACAGACAAGTGCAGATCCTCTCCCCCACTGGCTAACCCAACTATACCATTAGAAGCCAAGCAGGACCGATATATTGAGTGCACGACCCACACACACCCATGGATGGCTCCCAGGGTGTGGGGTTAATTACCAAGTTGGGATACTATCCTAACCTCCATTATTGGCACCATCCATATTCAATGAATCCTAAATTAATAGACATTGATGGGTCCTTTGGAGGGTATTCTTAGGGCCTGTTTGATAAAACTTCTGCTTCTGGAATCTGGATTCTGGTTTAAATTTATATTCTATTCCAAGCTATTTCAGGATTATTTTAGAGTAGAAACTTGTTTGATAACGTAATTCTGAAATAGATTCTAAAATATCTTTGGATTAGAAAAATGTTTGATAACACACTATCCCCCCAATCGAAGTCTTGAAAAACAGTTGTGGTAATGGTGGGTGGGGGGTGGTGGGTGGTGGTGGTGGTGGTGGTGGGTGGTGACGGAGATGGCGGTGGTGGGTGGTGGCAGAGATGGCGGTGGTTGTAGTGGCTGTGGTGGGTGGTGGCAGAGATGGCGGTGGTTGTAGTGGCTGTGGTGGGTGGTGGTGACGGTGGTGGTGGTCAAGTGAAAATCATGTGCGAGTTAACTCTTTTCTTTCTCCCAAAAAGTTGATTCAACAGCTTGGAGTAAGTATTTATGACTCCAAAATTTTGGATTCTGGAGTTATTCTAAATCCAGTCCACTCTATGGGAGTTGGAATCCAACCAGACTTATCAAACGCGCTTCTACTCCAAAATGGCTCATTGGGAGCCAGAATCCATAGAATCCAGAAACAGAAGTTTTATCAAACAGGCCCTATGGACTCCATGAAGGGTACCCGTATAAAGAGAGGAACCACTCTCCCATTTTTTTTTTGTGTATGGGGAGGAGAGGAGGGGGGGGGTAAGTTACCATGTAAAACCCTAATTTTTTATGCAGAAAGTGAGGGAATTAAAATCATTTTAAAAACAAGAGAAATTTTTATGATCATAATTGTATAACTACTTTAAATTCCTACTAAATATGATAATCAAACTTTCCAAAGAACAAACTCTTTATTTTTCTTCATTAAAGCTAAGGAATTTGATTGTAAAATGTAACAAAATTTAATAATCAGACTTGAAATATTATGAAATTAATTATACAATAATTTCCACGATGATTACAAATATGCCTATAATTTAATTTCACGTCCCTTTTATTTCTGTTGCCACAAGACTTTTTGTTTTCTGTTTGGATAATTGAAGTTCAATCTAACTCCAATAAATTAATAATTCAACCAAAAGAATTATGGGCGGTGCGTATTTCAGGTTCTATGTCTCTCTTCTTTGAAATCCGGATTTCTTTTATCTCTCATTCAACTGATTGACTACTGGTCCTTCATGTACTCTTATTTTCTTTGTTAACATATAAGGTTTCAATATACTCAGCTAACGTGTAGATCTCTCTCTCCTAAGAATTATATATTATTGATTATTTGTTTACTTCATGATGCTCTTGCATATTTAATCTCAATTAACCGATCTCAAGTTTATTTTTGTGTTTGGTATAGGTAGGGCAAATAACCAACCCAAGAAGAGTACTGTTCGGTTTGTAGAAGATGTGGTTGAACCAGCATCAAACAACAAAGAGTACCAAGAGCGATATTCAAGATTAATGTGGGCAAAAGTCAGTGAGATTCGGGAGACGACCAATGAGAAGGCCTCAAATCATAAGAACCCTGATCAAGTGTTAATTGATAATATGCCACTTAACAGACTTGCTCTTTATAAGGGGATTTTAGAATACAAAGCCCGTGTAAATGGAATTAAAAATCGAACCAGAATTGGAGGAATCACTTGGCAACGATTCCATTAAGCTCAGTTTGGTTGTGAAGAAAATTTTATTTTCATTATCTAAAATGACTGTATAGATCATCTAAATTTCTAACCATAGTAACAAAATATTTTTATTTTACTTTTCAAATGCAATGGATGGTCATGCGATGCAATGATTATTGATTTTTTTTTTTGGAGAAAATTACACGTACCATCCTTGAATTTTGGATTAATTATATCTACCATCCAGTAGTTTTTGACGATTACACTTACCATCCAAAATTTTGAAAGCATGTAACAAATAGACCCATTCCGTTAACTAATTTCCGTTAAACGTTGATGTCAACTAACCCAAAACATTTTAATGCACAATTCTACTCTTAGTGGAATTTGAAATGTCCATTTTACCCTTCTTCCTTACAACATTTCAGTCGTGTCCACATCGTCTCCAATTGGTACGGCAATTGGAGACGACAATTGGCCATGGGATGCTTGCCATGTGGTCATACTTTAACCCAAGAGACACTAATTACTGTATATCCATCAGTCTGAAGATCGATCATAAAGTTCTTCTTCTTCTATTCGCTTGCAGACGAAGGTGAACTGCTGAATTGAACTCAGTTCGATTCACTTTTACTTTCTTCCAATATCTAAAATGTCTTTAGTTGTGCTTTTATCGATCTATATATCGGTCCAACAGAAAGTAAAAAAGTAATTTCCTTTTCGTTTTCTCGTAATTTACTCTGCAAAACCCAGACTCAAGAAGAGTCCTGAAAACTTTCTTTTGCTTGGGTTTTTAAAATCGAAAAACAGAGAAAGGGCATAACTCTCTATGATGGAGCCGGGGTAGACGGAGGAGGTTGATAGAACACGATGACTAAGATATCGGAGAGGATAGAACAACCTCCGATATCTTCTCAGCAGAGTCTAGAGACGTGATAACCCACATACTAAATAGAACTCTTTGATGAAGTTGTAGATTGTAACTCGAACTCTGTAATCATGTGTACAACAGATTATTCTTTCTTGATTCTAACAGAGGTGATGGTGGAGATGAAACAGAGAAGAGATCAGATCTGAAGAACAGATCGACGCAGAGAGACCGATGAGAAAAAAAAAATCTCAAACCAGATCAGAAACACAAATAAAGTTCAGATCTGAAATCGGTGAAAGATTTTTTAGGCTCAGGGAATGATTTGAAATCTGAAAAATAGATCTAAAATCGGAGAAAAATCTCAAACCAGATCAGAAGCTCCACTTATTTCCAATGTCAAGCCATAAAAACCTCTCAGGTTCCTCTTAAATCCATGCACATCATTCACTAAAGGGATTCTGATTTTTCGATTTTGAAAACCAAAGGAGAAGGAGAT
>CM053266.1:66702756-66875549 GCA_028583415.1 Protea cynaroides | reverse complement strand
GTTAAATTTCTTTTGTCTCTTTGTGGGTTCTAGAATCAACCCATTCAGAGAAAAACATCCCATTAGGGTTTACAGTAACTCTAGGATCTCCATACAATGTATAGAACACAATGGTACAAATAAAAGGGAGTAATAAACATACCCGTTCGCTGAAGATTGTTCTCTGCCGAATCTCGCTGTGATTCGAGTCTTCTACAGTCTAATATTACCGTGACTGCAGGGACTCTAATCAATTGGTATATGTATGAATACCAAACCCCAATCCTGGTTTAGTCCCACAGTGAACTAGTTTGGTCCATCTCATAATCAGACTAGAATTAGTCCACCTGTAAGTTGGACTCCCACTGAACAACTGTCAAACCGATATTATATTTAATTGTAGCCCACAGATACAGTGATTACCTGTGTACACCACCAAAAAAAATCAATTAACTTCAGTTGAATGTGTCCCATGGCCAATTGTCGTCTCCAATTGCCGTACCAATTGGAGACGATGTGGACGCATTTCGGTCTCCTCCATCCTCTGCCAAAGAACCTTGTTGTCGGGCATAGTACAGAAGTCAGACATAATAGAAAACCATCGTCGACAACATTTCAGTCTCCTCCAACCTCTGTTGGAGAACCTCTTTTTTGAATGAATAAACAGATCTTTCACATGAACCCAAAAGCCAAATCTGTAGATACAATTGGTTCGAACATCAATCGAAAAAGAATTCCGTTGACACATCAAAACGTCTTTCCCTGAAATAGGGTTTCAGAGAAATGACTAAGAAACTAAGAATTGAATTCTCTCTCTTTTAAGCTCTGCAAATTTTTTTCGCTGTTTCTCAACAATGGATAATGACCCTTACTAACACCCACTGTGACTCCACCATTCCCACCAGACATGCCATTAATGGCCGAACAGCTCCATAACATCATGGAAGCTCTGATCGGAGGAAGAAATTTCAAAAACTGGGTCTCCTCTTTCTACAATTTCAACGCTTTCCTCTATTTCATCTGTTGATGGGTATGGGAGAAATTACAAAAGTAGACCCTTCCATGCAACCCCAACAACTTCATCTGAAGCTAGCTGGAACAGGCAATCTGGTTTGTTATCAATTCCACCAGGTTCAATTGCAGTTTCCATGGGAGATCTCCCTTTGGATGGAAAGAGAAGAGGACCTTCAAGCAAGTGGCTTTTTGTGACATCGACAAGATGTCCCTGCTCAGTAAGAAATCTGTTATTGTGGACGAGAAATCATCAAATCCCAAGAGCCCATTTCATCCAAATGATAGTTCTAGCAAAGATGGTTGATAAAAACATGGTAATCGATGAAAAGACATAACCGAAATCAGTCTTTGGGAGCCATTTGTGGTCGGAGTCTGGTCACCGAATCGTCTCCTCTGGGAGATTGGTTCTGATAGTGGTTTCTAGGAAATTACTTTTTGAATAAGTTTAAGACTTGGACATGATCATATACCTATGTAATGATCTAAAATAAATTAATACAAGTATAAACGTAAATCATGCATTTATTGTATTTGAAGAATAAAAAACACTAAGATAGGGCTGAGTCGTGCCACCGGTCACTCTCCTTAAGATTAAATTCATCTCTTACATGCAAAGAGTTTTCGTGAAATAATCCCCAAGATAAAACAGCCCCGGTAATTTGAAGCATCTTCCACTTAGGTTGTACTCCAAGAAGTGGTCTTCGTTAGAATCTCGACGGCTACAATTAACACTCGAAGAAAACATAACTTTTCTTGCATTTAAAACAGAGTAAGGTTGGAGGGAGAGAGAAAGAGAGAGAGTTCTACATGAACTTGAAATTGTGTGTGTAACTTTATGCCTTAGAACTGTCCTCTTATTTATAGAGGATGAAATTTCAAATCAATGGGTACAATAGAGAGCTGTATCATCCAATGGGGTACAATGAATGGGTACATCCTTTGAATGGATGGCCTGAATTTGATCTCCCAATGATCATATAGATCAATGGTTGAGATCCCCTTCAATTTGTATAGGTACAAAACCATGTATAGGTATCTATTCAAGAATTCTTACCTCTACGTATTTAAATACGTAAAGTCATACCTTTAGCAATAAGCCAACAGATCCACACCCGCACCCATAGCATATAAGTCTTCTCAATCTTGTTTTCCTTAGCAATGTGGGACTAAAAGAGTCCGACAAGCTAAACCAACCAAAAAACACATTGTGGGAATTTTCCAAAACCAAAAATTGGAAAGAGAAAATTTTGAAATTTTTTATTTGTATTTTGAAAAAACCAACAATTTCCCTACAAGTTTCGAAATTTTGAAAAATGGAATAAAGTGTTAATCGTATGAGGATATATAAGAGACATCGTCCCAGATGTCTTTTGGACTTGAATCTATACTAGTCTGATATATCGCGCTACAGAGTATGGGTGAAGCCACGCTTCTTGAACCTTTCCTCAGCGGTGTAGCCGACTGACATACCAACCATCCCTTACAATCCGACCCTCGAATAATTCCTTTCGTAAAAGGTAGAAATTTTTCTCCTGCCTTGTCCTTATCTCAGATTCATGGATGTTTAGAGAGTTCACCCTTAAAACTCTAATGAGAGGCGGCCCCACCTCTTACATTTACTTAGGTCAGCCCATAGTGTGCACCACAGTTAACACACCCCCACATTTTAGTAGGACACTTGGCTTGATTAAGAGTTTTGTGACTCATCCCTCTATTCATTGTGGTGAATATTACCTTCCCATCTAACCAGAATGAGCGAATTCTGGTAATACTAATCAATTCATCTAGTGACTTCGTTCTTACCCATTGAACCTAATTCTAGGGATTTTCTCTCACATATGTTGGGTATCCGTCACATGACTTATGACACGGGTCTTTAAGCTCATTCCTTTAGATGTATACCACCTTAGTGGTCAGAAGCTAAATAAATATACAAGTCTAGACTGAGTACTATTAAACACGCGTTATTCCATTAGCTTCTTCAGATATATTATATAACCACCTAAGATCTACATATCATAGATGTCCTTAGACATTTTATAAGACCGGAAGAATTATATGTATCTTACTTGTTACTTGTGACCTTCTTGCATCTTTATTTAAAGTGGCACAACCACTTCGATTTTCATCATATATCTATTATCAAGATAGTTGGTCAAAAGACTTTGTTCATTATACGTGTCTAAAGTCTTGTAAGACATTTATGTCTTAATCGATTGTACATATATAAACGATTCCTATTACTTACAATAGCATAATCGACTTAGAATTTACCATATATTTATCATCGATATTTTTAGTCATTTGGCCCTTATCCCGACTTTCTATAGGCATAAAAGCCTTTCCATGGTGGAACCAATGCTATTGGTATTATCTTAACGATTCAATAAATCTTATCACCACCATGCTCATCACCTTTTGAACCAAGGTAATCTTTCCGAATCTAGACTTGTTTTCTAGATTCTGTTATTTATCTCTTTACAAAAAATTTCACCATGCAAAAATGCAAGATTATAAAATCCCCACAATTCTAGGATTTTCCATACTCAACCTTATAGCTACTATGAGTATGCTTATGGTGTATTGTCAATTAATTTCCTCATGCATCATCATATGCATATAAAATTAACCCCCACATTTGTGGTAATTTACCTTATTTAACATAAAAATAACCTAAGATTGCCCATGCACTTTTACTTGCATGTCAATAATAACATATTATCCAACTTCAGAATGCATAACACCTTGCAAGTCCCATGTTTACAGTGTTATATACACACTATAAATATAAAGGTGAATTCATGCACTAAACACATATACTACATACAACATCAATAAATTTTGTTAGCCGCCGCCAATCTTTCGAAGGCTTCCACTTGTTCTGTATAAATTGTCCACTAATAGAACACTATTAGACTAATTTCATATGAATAGTGGGTCTCAAAACGCCACTATAAAAACACAAACATCCACTTTCACCAAGAGCTTATACTTTTAAATATTGTTTGTAACAAATAATTGGTAACTCATTTTGAACCCACAGGTTTTGTTTCCAAACGTTGTATTTGGTCCACACTGGTGGGTTACCATGCCCAATTCAGCCCTCAGGTTTGGTGCCTCTTGGGACTTGGGCCTCTCTTAATTTCTAACTGATGTTTTATTAGGCCACTGATAGAAACATGACTTTTTAAGTCACTACAAGGATGAATCCTATTCTATTCTCCAATGGACACAACTCTCAACAAGAGTGACTACATCCTGAAAATAAACCCAAAAGAAAAATGTCCTTTGAAAAGGTTCCACAAGTTTTGAGCCACAATGGGTGCAGTTTCGCGGCTCCCATCTTATATATGATAAGCACGGAAGAGAAACCAATAAACAAATGGTTACACATGTCAGCACACTCACTCTTTTTTCATATATACATGCTATCCAACTTCCTAAAAGAGACAAGTTAAGGAGAATCTATGTCATCCAATGCGCTTAATCCAAAAAATCAAAGACACTATTCCACACTTCAAAACGGTCAACCTGTAAGAGTGCTTACAACCAATTGAAAGTACATGCTGGTTAAAACACTGGTCATTTCTGGCCATTGGTCACCAATTCACAGCCTTTAAATAAAAACAAAGTGTAAATCAATAGCACTTTCCCCATAAAATCAGAAATGGTCGAAGTAATGCAACAGTATGTCAGTGACTCAGTACTGAAAACCCTCAACAGGATTCCAAAATAAGCATCATGAAAACAGAGTAGTTAGACTCTTATAATCTCAGTCATTCATCATGAAATTATCAAAAACATGTTCAGACTTTGGGTTTGTACTCCCTAGTCTTCTCTAAAAGTGCCTCTTGTATTTAAATTTTTTTTTATAATAAAAATGGATACCATGCAACCCTTGTCACACATGTGTAAACCATTTCAATATACATCAGTCATAATCATGTATCTATAAAAATCAGTTATAATTCCAAACGATGCAAAGGTTCAGTCCAAACAGTCATTAGCAATTAAGCATCCCTTAACTTTGTCAAACGTCAAGATCCCATGATCCAAGAGAATATCACTATGTTTCTATCAAAATTATAAAACAGTCCAGCACCATAAAAACTTATTCTGAACTTAAATAAAATGGTGTTAAATATATGAATAAGATGACATTTATGGGTCACAATTCACACAGGCTGACACATCCTTTTATTCTTAAACCAAAGGGTTACCCTGTCTAATAATAAAACAATACGAATGAAGATGCACATTTTATTGATTAATGAGATGAGACATCAAGCACATAAGGGTGGGTTGGAAAGAAGTTCATTGAAAGAGATCCCAACTGCTTTAAGGAGAGAAGAGGGTGATAACAGTGTTAAGGATATTCTTCTCCATTGAATTCAAGATTCAAAATTCAAATATTTGAATAATCAGTTATGATTCAAAATTCAAATATTTAGTGAGATATAAATCAATTATCCAAATTATAGGGACATGTTATAAAAGAGAGTTAGGATTGTAAATCAGTTATATAAGTTATAGAAATTCATTGTAAATAGATTACATAAGTTATAGGAATTCAAATTCAAAATTTGAATTCTAATAACAAGGATTGTCCTCACCATATTGTATATAAATATAACCTATCTCCTAGACATTGAGATAAGATGAGAAACATTTAAACTCAATCTTCTTGTCTCCATATCAATCTCTTCAGTTTCAATATGGTATCAGACGACCAGGCTACCAATCCTGCAATGACTTTTATCTCTCTATTTGGTCCCTTTTAATGCTCCTTCTCCATCTAATGTCCATCATCACCTCTCCCTCAAACTAACTGCTGAAAATTTCCTTCTCTGAAAAACCCAATTGCTTCCCTTATTGCGCAGCTATGATCTTATTGGGTTCATCGATGGCACCACACCTTGCCCACCTAATCCAGCAGCAATGACATCATCCACTTCCATCATACCTGAAGCCACTGCAACTGAGATGCATACCGCATACAATGACTAGAACCGCAAAGATCAACTAGTCCTCAGCTGGTTGATTAGTTCACTCTCTCTTGAGGTTCTTCCCTATGTGGTCGGTCTCTCCACCTCTGCCTCAGTTTGAAAGGCACTACAATCAGCCTTTGGTACACTTTCTCATACGAGTGTGTTGCAAATTCATATGCAACTGCAAAGCACCTCTGAGGGGAACAAATCAATTTCTGAATATCTTTGAGAAGTTAAGTATCTCTCCGATCAACTTGCTGCCTCCAATCGACCTCTATCGGATGAAGAACTGAATGCTATTGTTTTTCGTAATCTCGGCCCAGATTATAGTGATATAATCGCAGCCTTGACAATAAAATCAGAGGCTTTACCCTTTCACACACTTCACCGACTTCTTCTAAGTCATGAAATGAGGCTCCACACTGCCCAATCAATTATGTCGGCCAACCTCAGTACCATATCTTCATCAAATCATAATTTCTCACCATCTCACCATGCTCCACAGCACATGTCCCATTTGACCTTGTCTTCATCCTCTCGGCGTCTACACTATAACAAATCTGGTAAAAAAACAACAATTCTAGATTTGTAATCGTTCGAATCACACAGCGTCCAAATGCTATTATTGATACTCTGGTAATCCAAATCAACCAAGTGATAATGCTTCTGCAAATATGACGGGTTTACTTCCCACACCTCCTAACCCCTTGTCGGCATGGTTCCCCGGCACAACTGCGACACATCATATTACTCTGGATTTGCACATCCTGCACATCTCTCACAAGTACACTGGTAAGGACTCCCTGCGAGTAGGAAATGGTGTTGGTTTGTGTATTAGTAATATTGAGAATTCTACTTTTTCTTCTTCTCCCAATGCTTCTTTCCATTTCTCTAACATTCTTCATGTTCCTTCCTCCACAACCAAAAATCTTTTATCTATCCACCATTTCACAAAAGATAATATTTGTTATTTCCAATTTCATCCTTATTTCTTTGTTGTTAAGAATCAGGTGACCCACAAGGAGCTGTTCCGGAGAACGCTTAAGGATGGACTCTACCAAATTCCACAACTCAGAAGGTTTGTCACTCCTTCGGCCTTCACAGCCTCTAGTTCTGCTTCTGTTACAGCCGATCACTGGCATGCACGACTGGGACACCCTCATCATCGCATTGTTAAGAATATCATTTCTTCTCACCACCTATCATCTTCCTCCACACAAATAAATAAATGTCAGGCCTGTTACATGGGCAAAGCACATAAATTTCCCCTACCCCCTACAGGTTCTATTAGTACTGCACCTCTCCAGTTAATTTTTGTCGATGTATGGGGTCCTGATACTGAACTTTCATCTACTAGTTATCGTTATTTTATTATTTTTGTTAATGATTTCTCCAAGTTCACATGGTATTATCCATTACACAATCGTTCTTGTCACACTTCAATTCTGCACCATTCAGAACGGTGTGATGAACCGCTAATAAACCAACGGTTCAACCAGGATCTCTAATAGGCTGTGTCCATTAAAAATAAAAATCATACACATCCACAATCATAATCAGAATAAATACACAATAGCGGAAGTCTTATAGTAAATGAACTGAGAACTCTAACTGTAATAATCATAATTAAAATATCAAGTTATTGTTGTATCAACTGAGACATAAATAAATAAGGTATCAATTACATCCCTTTAATAATTCAAACAAAAATCTAATCGAATACGCATGAGTTGCACTCGCATGAGGGGTCATGCGTATCCACTAAGTCTACGACTTCCATTGCAGAAACACGTGCGTACACTGGAGCACTCATATAATCTTCGATAGTGGTACCTGCATCATCAACTAAAAATATTCGATGTCGAGAGGATGAACACACATCATGGCTCAGTGAGCAAATAAAATAATGCAACAAACATATGCATGCATTCAATTCATATCTTTGGTCTGGTATATAAATTTGCAATGTGCTATAGAAAGGATAGGTGGCCAAAGATTACGTTTATTGATGCCGCACCTCTATACACGAGTGTGTGAAGCCGCCCAAAGGTAACGTTTATTGTTGTCCCACATGCACCCACCATGGACAATGTACATGCAAAGGTTACATTTATTGCTGTACCAGTTGCCCATACCAACACGTAAGCCCCTGCTGGCGAGGGCTCGCAAACTGGGCTCGTAACTAACCAATCTTAATGCCAATCAGTGTATCCAAGGCCTCACCCCAGCATCCCTCAATATGTCCATAGAAATAGGGCTAAGGCCCACCGACAGAGTCAGAGATTACACGATCCGAGACCACCTCCCTTCATACACTACGACGTAATACCTTTGCTAAGGTAATGGCGATACGACATGTCAGTGGACAAGACGTGAGTTAGAGATAGGACTAGAGTGCTGAGGCCCGACCTATGACACCCCCTGATACTCGCTCGCATCAAGCACACCAACCACACACATACATTCACATGTCTATTCCTATCATCATCATCATCATCATGTTATAAATAATAATTTAAATATGCATGAACAGTAATAATAGAAATATTGGATGACATGTTGAATGCACATAACAAGCATACATGTATCGAATCAATCATGGCATTGGACTCAAGAATAAAATAGTTTATTATTAACCAATTAGTTTAGGTCTTGTTCCCTCACCTTTGCTTGATCGTAGATCCTCTTTCAAGCTTTAAGAATCAACTAAATATCAATATTATATCACTAGAAGACCTAATCAAGTCGATAGAATTTAATTAGAATAAATTCTGATTTTAAAAAGCATACTGTTAACTGGGGGTCGATGCTAGGGTCGGAGGTTCCATCGACCCTGGGTGCTACCACCCAGATTCTGGATTTCCCGAATACTGGGGGTTGATTGGCCATCGACCCCCCGTGCGACCCCCTGTGGGTTTAGTCGAATTTTCATCCTACAGTCCATTCCTTCGTGTTTGGGTCCTATGGCTTGCTTCTACAATCCATTACATACATGTTCTATGGCTTAAAATCATAGTTTATTCACCTACATGATTTTTACGATCTCCCCCATGGTTTTTCGTGAAAACCTAACCATGGATGGATGATTTGGGTTTCTCCTTGATCATCCCCTCTTCACTATCTACTCTAAGGTCTTTAGAATTACATGAAGATAGTATCCATACCTGAGAATTAGGTTTATTTCTCTGAAGCCTTCTCTTTGATCTTCTTCTCCACTTTTCTTTTCTTCTCTTTCTCTTCTCCTTCTCTTCTCTTTCTCTCAATCCAATTAGGGTTTTAAAAGGAGTGAAAGAGGCATAGGGACGTCCTATTTATAGAGTATAAACTCTCAAAATAAGTCCCATTGAGATTAGGAAAGAATCCCATTGAAATTTGGAAAGTTCCTAATTCACGATTTCTGTCGGCAGACTGGGGGTCGATGAGGGGGTCGGAGATCCCGTCGACCCCTGGTTCTAAAATGTCTGACCCCCGGTTAAAAAACTCGGGGTCTCGACTTTTATCCGGGGGGGTCTGACCCTACCTTGCTGGGTATGCGACCCTCCCCCTTATTTTAGTGTTTTTGGGTCAGTTTAATACCTGGGATCGCGATCTCCCTCGCGCACTTGATCCATTTGGCTCGACCATGATGGGTAGACCTGGTTCAAGGTGGTAAGACCGGGTTAGTTTGATACGGGTCTTACAACTCCCTCCTAGTTATAAAAATTTCATCCTCGAAATTATACATACCTTCCGAGTCAAATAAATGAGGACATTGCTTTCACATAGCATTCTCTTCTTTCCATGTGATTTCTTCCATATCTCTACTTCTCCAGGTGACCTTAACATAATAGATATCACGATTGCGTAGTCGTTGAACCTTTTGGCTGGTGATTTCAGTTGGTGTTACTTCAAATGTCAAATCATCAGTTAAATCAGATAGATCTACTGTCAGAACGTGCGTTGGATCCTTGACATACTTCTTTAATAAAGAAATATGAAATACGTCATACACACTTGACATAGATGGTGGTAGTGCTAACTGGTACGCCACTTTTCCACGCTTAGTTAGAATCTCATATGGCCCAACATATCTTGGACTTTTCCCCTTCTATCCGAACCATTTCAATCATCCCATAGGCGATACTTTTAAGAATACTTTATCACCTACGACGAATTCAAGGTCTCGGCGTCGAGTATCTGCATATTGCTTCTGATGATTCTGAGCTGTTCTCACTCTTTCCTTGATAATGTTGACCACTTGACAAGTCTCTTTAACAAATTCTGGTCCAACAATACTACGTCCCCAACTTCATTCCAAAACAATGGAGTTCGACACTTCCTGCCATACAGTGCTTCATAGGGTGACATCTGTATAGTAGTCTGATAGCTATTGTTATAAGCGAACTCAATCAATGGTAACTTTTCATCCCATGATCCTTTAAAATCAATTACACATGCTCGAAGCATATCTTCTAGAATCTGAATTGTGCGCTCTGACTGTCCATCTGTCTGTGGATGGAATGTAGTACTAAACTTCAATGTTATACCCATAGCCTTTTGCAATCCTTCTCAAAACTTTGAAGTAAATCATGGATCTCTATTAGACACAATGCTTTCAGGTACACCGTGTAATCGCACAATGTTATCCACATACAGCTTAGCTAACCTTTCTAGTGTATACTGAGGTCGTATAGGTATAAAACGAGCTGTTTTAGTCAGGCGGTCTACAATCACCCAAACTGCATCAACTACTCGAGGAGTCAATGGTAATCCTGTGACGAAGTCCATAGTGATGCAGTCCCATTTCCATGCTGGTTTCGGTAACGACTGTAATAGTCCTGCCGGTCTTTGTCGTTCAGCCTTTACTTTCTGACAATTTAGACATTGAGATACGAACTTAGCTACATCTGCTTTCATTCCTCTCCACCAATATAATTTCTTTAGATCATGATACATTTTTGTACTTCCAGGATGTATCGAATAGATAGTGGTATGAGCTTCTTTCATCAATCGGTGTCTAATGTCCAAGCTTTTTGTTTCGGGTACACATATTCTTCCTTTGTACTTCAGTACCTTTTCTTCGTCCAAGGTGAACTCAGGGTTAGTCCTACCTTTTTTGATGTCCTCTTGTACCATTCTTAGGTAAGGGTCTGATTTGGTAGCTGTCTTTAATTCATCAATTATATCCAGTATAATCTTGAATGTGGCGAACATGTTTAAAAACCGATGAATAAACCCTTGGTTGGCTGATCCATCTGGTGCATCTATCACAAACTGCTCATTACCGTGCTTGAATACCTTTCTGGTAGTACACATTGCGACAGTTGTGCTAACCTCCCCCTGGGTTTTATCTTTGCCTTTCTACTCAACGCATCGGCTACTACATTAGCTTTCCCCGGATGATACTGGATATCACAATCATAGTCTTTCAATAGTTCCAGCCATCTTCTTTGTCTCATATTCAGCTCCTTCTGATTAAATAGATAAGTAAGACTTTTATGGTCTGATTTAATCTGAAACTTCTCCCCGTACAGATAATGTCTCTATATTTTGACAGCATGTACTACTGCCGCTAGTTCCAAATCATGAGTGGGATAGTTCTTCTCATGTGTCTTCAGTTGTCTTGAGGCATAAGCAATTACTTGTTCTCCTTGCATAAGTACACATCCTAATCCCAGTCCTAACGCATCGGTGTACAAGATAAAGGGTTGTCTTGGAATCGGGATGGTCAAGATTGGAGCTGATATCAATCTAGCCTTCAAGGTTTGGAAACTCTTCTCGCATTTATCTGTCCAGACAAACTTCTCGCCCTTCTTAGTCAAACTGGTAAGAGGTACATCAATTCGGGAATACTCTTCCACAAATCGTCGATAATACCCAGCTAGACCCAGAAAACTTTTAATTTCTGCAATGCTCTTCAGTGCTTCCCACTTTACAATAGCCTCGATTTTGCTGGGATCCACTTTAATTCCTTCAGCGGATACTAAATGGCCTAGAAATGCGATTTCCTTTTGTCAAAACTCACACTTTGAAAATTTGGCGTAGAGCTTTTCCTTCCGTAGTCGCTGCAGAGCGGCGTTTAGATTCTTAATATGAGTTTCCTCGTCTTTGGAGTAGACCAATATATCATCAATGAATACAATAACCGACGTATCCAACATGTCGTGGAAAACCCGGTTCATAAGTTCTATAAAAGTTGCTGGTGCATTTGTCAATCCAAAAGGCATAACTAAGAATTCATAATGTCCATATATGGTCCTGAATACTGTCTTGGGAATATCACCGTCCTTAATCTTCAGCTGATGGTAGCCTGACCGAAGATCGATTTTGGAGAACACTTTGGCACCTTGCAACTGATCGAATAGGTCATCGATCCGAGGCAATGGATATCGATTCTTGATTATCAGTTTATTCAGTTCTCGGTAGTCTATACACAATCGAACGCTACCATCCTTCTTCTTCACGAATAATATTGGCGCTCCCCATTAAGGGTGTCAAAAATGGGCCCGGACCGGTAGCACGGACCGAGCCAGCCTGATATAACCCGAACCCAACCCGGACCGAACCTTAATGGACATGTTTCGGTCTCGACTTGTAAAGCCCGACACCGTTTCAGCCCAAACCGAAACCAAACCGGACCAGCCCGTTAAGAAGCCCGAACTAGCCCGAACCAATAATACCTAACCCAAACACCGGTAAGGTCCATTCGGTCCCAGTTTCTTAATTTTAATGGTTTTAAATTTTGATGGATTATATTACATTGTTATAGTTCACTTCTTGATCGAAAAGATTATATGAATCTATAGTTGAAAAGAGTGTTAATTGTTACAATTTACTGAATTACATGCATATAGAATGAATGATTCTAATTTTATAGATAGAAATAATAAAATAGGCCATATATCTTACATATAAAATAGGCCCGATAAGCTTGATAAGCCCGGTCCGGACCGAACCAGCCCAAAATCACCTCAATAAACCCAACCCGATAACAAACCGACACCGGACCAGCCCGATTGTTATTGTGTCCAGCGTAGCCCAACCCAGCCCGAACTCTTAATGGACATGTTTTGGGTTGGGCTTATAAAACCCGACACCGATTCAGCCCGGACCGAAACCAGCCCGGACCGGCCCGTTGACACCCTTACTCCCCATGGTGATATGCTAGGGCGAATGTAACCCTTGTCTAGCAGTTCTTGTAGTTGTACTTTCAATTCCTTCAGTTCAGTAGGAGCCATTCGATAAGGTGCTTTCGATACTGGTGCGGCTCCAGGTATAAGATCTATAACAAACTCTGTGGCTCGGTCGGGTGGTAATCCTGGTAGTTCTTCAGAAAATACGTCTGAAAAGTCACGCACGACATCAATATCCTCCATCCGTGGTGCTTCTTTGGTAAGGTCGACCACAGATACTAAATACCCGACTGCTCCTTTCTCAAGGCACTTCTTAGCCTTTAGCGCAGAGAGTATGAGCTTTCGTTTATGGGAAAGTTTGGTTCCTGAAAAACTGAACTCTACTCCTTCCTTGTCTTTAAATGCCAGCTTCTTTTCGACACACAATAGGTTTGCAGAATGCCAAACTAACCAGTCCATTCCCAAGATGACGTCAAAGTCTGCCATCTCAATTTGGATCAATGTTGCATCCAAGGTCTTTTCATCAATAAGAACTGGACATGGTCCATAATCTTTTTCTAACTCTGGTCCATAATCTTTTTCTAACTCCACTTCTAATCCCATAGGTGATCGTACAAGTAGTTTGCAGTCTAAGGATTTAAGGGGTAGATTTAACTTCTTTCCAAATGTCACAGATATAAAGGAATGAGTAGCTCCTGAATCAAAGAGTACTCTGGCGGGAATGTCATTAATAGGTACGATACATGTGATTTGTTTTGATTTAGTCTACATGCTCATACAATGTAATATAACTAACTAAAAATTTAAGTCATACATGTAACCACATCAGGCGATGCGGCAGCATCCTCAGATGTAACCACGAAATCTCGTCCTTGATGTAGCTGTTTATTGGGCTTAGGACATTCCTTTGCTATATGTCCCACTTGGTTGCAGTTAAAACATTTTATCCCTTCAGTAATTGGCTTTTGTTACTGTTGAGCTACGGGAGTACTCTTGGTTGCAGCGGTAAAGCCTTGAGCACGGAAGGGTTTGAATGTCTTGTTATTTTCTCCGTTATAAGAATTTATAGCTGGCCTTTTTATACCTCTGTTTTGCATGAAATAACTCTCCTTCTGGCTCGATTCTATAACTCGAGCAATTTGTGCCGCTTCATTATAGATTTTCTTTTCATGTCCCAGAACATGCTCGCGGATGCTTCCCCTAAGTCCCATGACGAACCTTCGAGTTTTGGTGTTTTCCTCCTGCATACTGGTGGGTGCAAAGAAGAACAGCTATTCATAACGCTGTTGATATGCGTCCACGGTCATATGCCCCTGATATAAACTCAGGAACTCTCTTTCCATAGAATCTCTGAAACTTCTCGGAAAGTACTTCTCAAAGAACGCCTCCTTATAAATATCCCAAGTCAGTTGGGCGTGCTTTGTTAATAAATAAGTCCTGGTAGACCTCCACCAATGGTGTGCATCTCCTTTCAGCATAAAGGTAGCACACAACACTTTTTCTTCTTCATTTAGTGTCATCATCATAAAATTTCTTTCCATTTCGTCAACCCAGTGTGTCGACCATAAAGGATCTGCTGGCTTGCCATTTAATTCTCTGGGCTTCAGTTTCAGAAAATGCTCCACCAGTCTGGAGTGGTCTAGTTACTGCGGGACATACGCTCCATACATAGGTGGTTGGTATTGATATCCACCTTGAGCTATCTCTGAATTTTGTACTGGAGCCTGCATGATGGGAGTCTGAGGTGCGTGGGGTATTGTGTTACTTCCTCCTAGTGCTGTGCTTGCCTGTCCTGCTGGCATTGGAGGTGTCTGTGCAGCTGGAAGAGTTATGCCTATGGCAGCTTGTATAGTAGCTTGTGCCTGTTGCATTTGCTACAGCTGTAGGGCCAAGTTCATTACGACTGTGGCCAAATCTGTAGGTGGAGCTGGCAGATTTGTAGGATTTGTCTGCCCATTCATGATGGACGGTGCCACGTTCGTGTTCCCCTGTGTTTTTGGGTGTGTCTGGTTATCTTCCCCCACAGGTGGTGGTGGTGGAATAGAGTTATGGCTCTGTCTGGTTACTCTGCGTCCCGCCATTAATTAATCTGATAGTGGGATTGCCTGAAATCATTGAACACGAGAGACAATCATTAAATACTTCATTCTCATATTTTAAAACCACTAACAAATGCAAATTTCAAAATTTTCAGATCATTCTGTCGAAAATGCTGTATTTTTACTGTAGGGTCGATGGTGGGGGTTGATGGATGTCCGACCCTCAGTATGCGACCCTGGGAAATCACCAATTCTTCCTGAGAGCCGGGGGTCGATGGGGGGGTCGGAGGATGTCCGACCCAGGGTGCGATCCCTGGTTCTCTGTCAGATTCCTGAGAGCCGAGGGTCGATACGGAGGTCGATGGGTGGGTCGATTGTTTGGTTGTTGCCCCAAGCTGATCCGACATGACTTCATTGGAGAGCTACACCTCAGCCAACTCTTTTTAGGCTGTCTCGAAGACCTTGGCATAGGTGGTGAAATGCTCATCGAGCCTTCTGTACTTTCTCTTCTCATCAGAAACCCACCTTTGGTTCAACTCAAAAGACGCTTCAACTGATTGCCGTCTTATTTCAACATCATTGGCTTGGTCCCCTGCTTCTTTGGCACGGGCCTCAGCGTCATCCCTCTCTTGTTCGACCACCTCCAATTCAGATGATAAAGTATCCCTCTCCTCGACCCAAGTTTGCTCAGCATCAGTTCAAGCCAGTATGGTAGCATCCCGATCGCAAATGGCTTGGTTGAGCTCTGCGAAGGCAGTCGTAAGACGATCTCGACGCTGTTGTGACAGGGCCTGCAACTCCCTGAGTTTATGTATTGTGCCCACTAATGTCTTCCGGTAGTAGCTAGTGCCGCACAACAACTGCAAAATATACCGAAGAGGATACCAATCAATAGGAGTTAGAGAAAAAAAAGAGATAAAAAGCACTACAAGAATAAGAGAGTAACCCACCTGGTATAAAGCCACGCATTGGCTTTGATCTATTATATTGAGCTTGGATTGCCTGAAGGTGTCCGCGTCGGAGGATAAGCAAGCATGGTGGACTATTTCCTGAGCCACTGCTTGATTGACTAGACGGTTATCTATGTCGAGGACCCTCCATCAGGGAGTGAACAAGGTTGGCCCTGCCGAAGGGCTCAAATTGACAGACGTAGACCCTTCTAGAGGGGCCCAACTTTGGATGGAGCCAGGATTAGGAGCGAAGACTGGAGGAGGTGAAACACTCGGACTCCCCCTTGGCGGCGGCATCTATGGGCATGGAGAACGGGGAAGACTGTACAAGAATGGAGAGGGTGGATATCTGTGGAAAGGTGAAGGGGGCTAATGGTGGTAAACCCCCTAAAATTGGCTGAAAAGTGGTCACCACTGTCGAATCCATAGGGATCGATGGTGAAATTGACTGAAGGATGGAGGGATGCTGTGTCGTTGCTGCTAAATTGGAGTGCTATGTTGTGGTTACGGCTGCTAAACTGGAATGTTGAAGTGTTGTTATTTTTGTGCTTGTTGAAACTGGTATTGTGCCAAAAATAGAAGAAGAATCTAAAGAGGCCGTACTGGCCATAAAACTCGTATCTACAGCCCTGAAGGGGCAATGGAAACATCTGGGATACTGGTTGTAGATGAAATCAGAGAAGCGCTGCTCGAGAGACTAGTAGGAGTGAAGCGGATGGTTGTGTCTGGCTAAGAGACAAACTGAAGTGGTTGAGGCCCTGTTGGGATCCTCTGGAGGATATCCTGGGGAGTGTCTTCAGGATAGATCATCCTCGGGCCCTCAGGGGTAATCTTCCTTCTTTTCGACCGGTGCAAAGTCTCAGTAACTGTAGCTTGGTCATCATCCTCTGCAAAAATGGGAAACATAAGTGCTCAGAAATATGTCCAGAAAGTTGTAAAAAGAAGGATGGAACTGAAAAAGTAATGAGATGGTTTAGAACTTACCATCCTCGGGGATGTTAATGATCGGGGGGACAAAAGGCTCCTCTGTCGAAGTTGGAGGATCGTAAGTTGCAAAAAAAGATGGCTCACCCACTGAGTATAAATCTTTACAAACATTACATATAAAATTTAATGACAATAATAAGTCTTATAATTGAATATCAAATAGTGTGCCAAAGGGGTGATCAGCTCCCCACTTGGACTTTCATTGCTATCCATATCATCCTTGCCTCCACTTTGTTTATCTGTAAAACATGGACAACAACTTGGTGAGTCAAAGCTCAGTGAGTGAAAATTTACCCTGGCAAGAATACAAACAACATTCACAACTAAACATATAACATCATACTTAAAGAAAATAATTTATAACCTAACTTACTTACAAGAGCTATATCTTTGCATAAGCTTCCATAATGTGCCATAAGACCTTTACAGTATACCCTTACTTAATCTTATCATTCATGCTGCTAATCACTTTTCCTTTACTTCAATTTCTTTTATGTCTCTCCTCCTTTACATATTGGGCTAAGTGCCTAGACGCACCGATTTAGTCTATGTGTCTTGCCCAAACACTTAGCTTATTACACCTTAGTAGTCTTTGTATAATATTCCAAGGTCTTATAAACATAACATTTCATGTATACTGAAACTTAACTTACATATTAACTTATCTTATATTAGCTACTTCACCTTGCCTAATGAAAAATAACTTACATTAGTCATTTTATCTTCATTTCATTTTCTTACATTGCTTATACATATAGCAGGGCATTTGGGCTCATCGGGTTTAACTACGGGTCTTGCCTAGATACATGCCTTCTTAATATTATGCTTACTTATCTTTCACATATAGCAAAGTGTTGGGCTCACCGGGTTATCTACGGGTCTTGCCTAGACATCTGCCTTCTTATTCTTATGCTTACTTATTTTTCACAAATAGCAAAGTGTTGGGCTCACCGAGTTATCTACGGGTCTTTCCCAAACACCTGCCTTCTTATTCTTATGCTTCCTTATCTTTCACATATAGCAAAGTGCTGGGCTCAGTGAATTTACTATGTATCTTGTCCATTCTTGTTTTCTATTTACCATTCTTAGGCAGTGTATGAGCTCACCAAGTATAAATACGTATCTTGCTCAAAACACCCCATTGGCTAGCTCACTTGGTGGCGTCACACACAAGACTGTTGCTACACCAATAGTTTTTCTCATTTTTGTCATTCTGGCTTTATCTTTTATTCTATTATTCTTGGGCTCACCTAGTTTACTACGTATCTTGCCCCTTCTGATTTTTTATTTTTCATTCTTAGATAGTGTATGAGCTCACCGAGTATAAATACGTATCTTGCTCAATAACATCCCATTGGCTAACTCACTTGGTGGCGTCACACACAAGACAGTTGTTACACCAATGGTTTTCCCATTATCGCCATTTAGGTCTTAATTTTTATCCATCATTCCTTTCTATATGTTGAGCTCACAAAGTTAGGTACGTATCTTGCTCAAAGACATTCCAATGGCTAACTCACTTGGTGGCGTCACACACAAGACAGTTCCTACACCAATGGTTTTTCCATTATCACCATTTAGGTCTTAATTTTTATCCATTATTTCCTTTCTATAATTTTACTTTGCTGTCCACCTAGGTGTATGACAGTCCACTCAAGACATACAAAAGTAGGCTTACAACACTAGTTCATGTATAGTATTCTTACATCATAACCTGTAGAAGAACTTTTTACTTGATACCTGTTGTTCATATATCTACATAATAGTCCAACACTAGTTCTTAAGGACCTTTCATTCCATGTCTTCCTCATTACAAAAGCATACTGACAATTACATTCATAATAGCACTTAAGAGATTCTAGAGGCTTAAGCATACTTCCTTTCCATCATTCATTTTATTTCTGTCCACATGAGTGTAATATGGTTCAAAAACAAAGCTTGCTAACTCTTAAACTTAATATACACAAGCTATCAACTTCACATTTTAACCCATCATAACAATAACCAGCTTTACTAGCATCATATAACATATGTTTACAGCTTAACAATCATCTCTACTTAATTCTTTAGGAAAATAGACACATAAGCTATCATTAAACACCTTATATGCATCAAGATAACACATTGATTAGTACATCACTAATAAACATCTCCACGTATTTTCAATTTAATATTACAAGCAATATAGGCATAATTAGTCTGCTACAAGGGATGAAAACACTCACTTGGGTTGACAAATAAACTTGACTTCACTTGCTAGGAGACTTTGATAAACAAAATACAGCTTCTAAGTTTACGTAGCATTAGGATGAGGATGTAGATTATTAGATGGAGTTCCACCCTTCAAAACTCTCCCAGAAGATCTTCAACACCAAGCCAACTGTTCTGCCAAGGTTAAACTTTATGAGCTTATATTGTTGTTCACCAAGGTCCAAGAGTAGACAATAGCAAGTACTCCAAATTTCAGATTATAGGATTACCTAAACATATTAATTTAGTGGGGATGATATCGTATTAATTTAACTAGATTATATCTTTCCAAAATACCTCTTTAATCCTCCAAAACATTCATTAAATCCTCCCTTAGAATGCTTACCTTTGCTGCCTGGGATATCCCTGCAATCTCCTCTTGGAGCTACTCAAACAAAACAGTCCTTGAAATTACCTATAACATTACATGATGCTTAAAGTCATTAAGTGAGCATATGGGTACTCAAATCTATGCAAAAACAACTGTAGGTTATACCAAAACCATCCCAACAATATTCATTTGAGTCCCAGGGAAGAAACCCTAAGAAAACCAACCCATTGCAATTTCTATTACTTCCTTGGAAAGCAAGAGATGAACAGATTTACTGTTCATCATCTTCTTCCTCTAACAATTCATTTCCAATGTCTGAATTATGTTGTAAATAACCCCCAAACCAGCATGCCTTCCCTAATTTAACTTAGAGTAGTAATTTCTTACCTAAATCGAAGCTTGGAATCACTACTTGAGAGAGTTTGCACCAAAGCCCCAAACTGAAATCTAATTTGTTAATGAGTTCCAGGTTCAGCAACTCTTCTTTCTTGTTTCTCATACCCAAATCAGAATACCATGAAGACTTTCTACGCACCCGGTTTCTAAGTTCCAGCAACCTCTTCCTAAAGATCAAAAGCCCCATACTCCATTTTTTCAAAATCCTCTCACAAAATCCCTAACAAAACCTCAGGATCAGCTTTCTTCCTTGCCAATGAGCTTTCAAAAGAAATCCTAATCCCAACCGAATACAACTATGTAATCTCCAATCTCAACTTTTCTACCTCTGAATTACTCCTCCAATAACTAACCAACCATCCATCTTAGCCTTTGGTCCTTACAAGTGAACAATCCATCTCTACACCAATTTCTCCACAACAACAAGAACCTCTCTTCTCAAGATCCTTTTTTTTTTTTTTAAGCCAGAGAGTGAAAACTTGAAATGAAAGCTTACCTATTTGTTTATAATTTATTTCTTTCTTTCTTTCTTCTTTGTCTTCATTTCTAATTATATTTGTTTTATGAAATGACCATGGTATCCCTACTCCTTACCCAATGCTGGGTTTGGAACCCATACCTATAGGGAATCCCTTAAATGTGTTAGAACTATTATGCCCTTCTTAGATGCCCTTTTAAGTACATGCAAAACAATTTTTAGTAGACTTGGTACCCTTTTTATTTAGGGACCTAGAATATCCCTATCTAAACTCTAAAACTATAACATGCCATTTATTTTCTTAAAATGAAACCTAAAGTAAACATAACCAATAATGGGCAGTCACCTCTTGTGGGCTAGACTTTCGAAAGCAATATGATGATAACATTTTATACATTCTTGTCTCCCTTGAGATTTGATCTCGCGATCGAAAGGTTCCATTACCTTATGGTTCCAAAAATAAACCACTAGTTTAGAGTGTGACAAGACACCAACATTTATCATATAATACTTGACTATAACATAATCCTTATAAGCAAACAACTCACAATATAGTCAATATTATTTAATTAATCAGAACACTTGCTCTCCAAGTAACAAACTTAGGTTATTCTATATTCTACTATACTAGGTGTATCCACACCACTAATTAACATTTTAAAATATATCTCATACTTAATTATGCTTTTGGTAAAATTATCAAAATACCCTTGGATCTCCTATCCACCATGTAACACTAGCTTTCTTAATACTTCAGTTGCTGGGGTGTTACAACTCGATCATCGGGGGAACCTCCTCTAAGAATTGACGGAAGAAATAATATGTCACATTGGGCTCAGACTTGTTATTTAACAGGTTAGTCCAATTGATAATACCGATATCAAATAAATATTGGAAGAACCTCAGGGTGGGAGGCTCTCGACAGCGGAGAAAGAAGATGATAAAGGAGTGGATATGAGCCCAAGAATTGGGCGGAAGATGAGTTGGGGCCAGATCGTAATAGCCCAAGATCTCGAACATTAAGGGATGACAAGGGAAACGGAAGTCGGACAGGAACATGTTATAATTTACCACTATCCTATGAGAGTAGGGGTGGCTGGCTCGATCTCCTTTGTCCGGAGTTATCAACTCAACGGATTTAGGAACAAGAAAAGAAGCCCTAAGTTCCTGAATTTTGGCCTCAGCCATTATGGACTTCAGTGAAAAAGCCACACAGTGAGGGCCAGTCGCACCAAAAACATCAGAAAGAGGGCTCTCAGGGTTAGCACTCAAGCTACTCTCACCCTGGGTAGATCGTCGGAGTTGCGATCGACGCAGAGTGGGCTCAAAGGGGCGACTAACCGCGGCCTTATCGCGAGCCATGACTAGTTAGGGTTAAAATGTCAAGAATCTAAAAGAAAAAAAACTCGAAACTTACTTTGGAAGCAGGAAGGTCACCGGAAACTCTTTGCAAAGGAGAATGAGTGCCCCGCACAGGAACAAATGCGCGAAGCAAAAAGTCTAAGGAGGAGAAAACGCAGAAAAAGCATTGTAGATGATAAAATGCGAGGAAGAAGAAGAGTGGAGTAGGCGGGATTTTATAAGTTTGCAAACAGGTGGGTCCCATCTGGCAGTCATAATGGCTTCGGGTGGTGCGACTGTCAATCAAGCTGCGGATGTGACATTTTTTTAGGGAAACGACATGTGGACGGTCTTGTTGGATGAGAAATAGCGGGATTAGTGCCGATAGTTTGAAGCGACTGCTTGATCAAGTAAGGAACGTTACGGTGCGCATTCAATTGGAGACAGCTCAGGCAGTTACGAAATGGTACAAAGAAACGTGTACATTCAAGTCCTCAATAAGTGGGAGAAAAGGCGGCATCAAATTACTGTAACATCCAGAATTTTGATGAGTTATATCCGCATGCAACAAAATAAGCAGTTTTCCCATAAGTATTGTCTCCTCAAGTCGAAACGACACAGAGGAGGCAAAGGGGTTCTTTTGGGGTAAAATAGTAATAAACTTAAATCGGACCATGGGTGAGGAATCTATGACAGGCCTAGTGGGGCGGGACACGTGGCATACATCCAAGTTATTAAGTATACGAATAAGGAAGAGTCTTTTCTGACAGCATTCGGGGGATGAAATCATGTTCGACCCCCTTCTGGGCAAATGGGCCATGCTTAAATAGACTAATGGAGGTAGATGGCCATTAAATGGTCCGCCATTGATGCTCATAAATACCAACAACTACCATAAATGCCAAGTATGTGGATTTGACTTGCTAGGTCACCATATCATAGACCGAATCAACAACAAAGCAAGATTTATGTTCAATAAAAGAGAAAAGACGGCTATTGCTGCCAGAGGAAGTAGAGGACGTGGACAAAAAGGGGGTCGAAGAAGGTTGAATGGGGTCGTAAACGGCTGACAAGACATCCAAGCACTGCCCTAGGGGGTCGTAATTGCCTAGACTTACTGTTCTCCAACTAACAGACGATGGAAATGGTGGTAGATGGGGAGAAGCTTGTCCAGAAAGCTTCAACTTGAGCCTATAAATAGTAAAAGGTTATCAATTGCAAAGGATTTAGAATTCCGTACCAAAAAGAGAGTATCCACCTTTAGGTATCACTCTGACAAAGTTCATCTTGCATAACCCATTGTCCAATCCCATATATCCAAGAGAGATGGATTGTTGAAGCTCCCATATCTTAGGGAACCCCTCTTTAAAGAGTTATAGTGTTTTGCTAAGAGCTTCATTCTGCTTGTCTTTGGGATCTACTAACTTTAGTATCGGAGTTGTCCTGGGGTAAAATCCCGTCCACTTTACTGTTGTGTTTGTGTTTCAGCTATATGGCTTGATCTGGAGGACCGAACATAATCCATCGACAACATTCCTGAATCCTCCTCTCACTGTTTCTAGTTCTGCATATGTTTTTCTTTCATTTATCTGCATTCTTACACTAGAGAAGTCAAGAAACCTTTAAATTCAAACAAACCAACAAATCTTAGTTTTGAGTATTTGATGAGTTCAAATTTTATGTCCATGATTATCTGTTGCAGCCACCACAAATTTATTATGATTTCATTTCCACCCCAAGCTCTTCACGATGACAATCGACGCATGGCATGTAATTGGAGGGGGGCTGTGACAGTTTTCCTTTGAAACAGTTAGGGGGTATATTCGTCCATTTATTGTTAAATTTAAGACTGAAAAAAAAAGGGACAGTTATCATTATTCAAAAATATAAAGTGTACCTGATTTAAAGACAAACTACATGAGAGATACCTATAATTTATAATAATAATAATCTGTGCGACACCATGTATGGTGCTTTGAGTGACTAAGTCAGTAGTCACATCAACACAATAACTCCAACACCTCACATGTTCTACACGTTAATAACTAATCTGATCTCATCATTCTTTTAGGTTTCCCTTCTTCGAACGCAACTGTGAGTTAAGTAACTAAACAGATACTTAATTTCCATGCTTCTTCTGCTACAAGTTTCAGCCATTAATGATTTGATAACTTAAGGGTTCCATGCTTTAGATTCGGGATTTAATGGTTTTAAGGTGTATATTGTGTCAAAAGTTTTAGCCATGGGGATCAGGGATTTATGGATCAGTTTGGATCAGCCCCAATCAGCCAGGACCAATCCCGTGCAACATGTGAGTTTGCAAGGGGCGATTATAGAAAGGTAAAGCAATTGTGAGGGCAAGCAGAACCAATATCCGATTCTAAATCAATTGGATCTAATCCCTTGTCTAATTCCAAGTTCTTGAATCCTAACAGGGATGGCTGGTTTTGGACATTATTCGATTAGTAATTGTGCACTTTATGGCGCCTTAACCACGTGATCAGAACAGTCAACCAAGTTTTAGCCATGTGGAGATCTAGTTTCAACCAATGACCCATTTGATTACTTGTAAACCTTATAAATTAGACACATGTCAAATTTAATATTTAACTGCAATCAGATACTTTTCTATGCATCCTTGTATTTTCAATTGTTCATATATATCCATGCTTTCTTTGATAATTTTTTAGAATTTCAAAACTTTATTTTATCACTTGGTAAGTTATATTTAGACTAACAATTAGATATGAAGGCGTGAGATCTCGAGGGTCTATCATCCACAAAATTTGGACTGTTCAATTTGACACATGGTAAATATTTGGATAAACCAGACAAGCTTTATATAGGTAAAATTTTATTCTCTCAACCCAATTTTAATCTTAATTGTAAACTTTGCATCCATGACCATTTCAATTAAGGACCGAAATGAAAATTTTAGATAGGTATTTCGTTAAAAAATTTTGGCCCTAACCTTTTTATGAATAATGTACATATATTAGGTGTGTTGCATGTCTATTTTATTATTAAATTTCATATTTTAATATATACTCTAATTAAAGAAAAATAGTATCGTCACAAGGGTTCGTTACTTTTCCAAATCTCACAAGATACTCATTTTACCACATGGACAAATGATGTATTTATTCTGATAGTTGGATAGAGAGGACATAGTCTAAATTAATTAAATATTAAATTTCAGTTTAATTCAATCATATATCATTCCCTCCTTGTATTGACATGCATCCCATGTATATCCATACATGCATACCCAGTACCCTAACCATTATTATGTATGCACTCTCCTTAACTTTGATTAATACAAATGGTTTAGATAAGAAAAACATGAAAATGGAATGCTTAGACATGTCTTGTGACTTCTAAAAGCATCACAAACTGTTGCAGACACCAATAACTACCTCACATATAAACATTCATATGTTAAAAGGAAAAGTTTCTTTGGTCTACTCCGTAGCTAAGGGTTCTCATGGACTTAAGTGTCCTACCCTCAAAAGGGCACAAAATCCCACCCCTGTTTTTTAAATTTTATCCCTACTCCTTGGGTTTCTGTGTTCTTCGAACCAGAGAATCAACAAAGGAACAAAGAAGACACAAATGGGGCATGTTCTTTAACTGAATGGTTTCAGAATATAAAACGTGTCAGAGTTTACAATTCATATTCTCTTTACCTTTTACCTCAAAACTTTCTGTAGGTTAAAGCATATAAACATCTTCTTCGAGGTTCCTGTAGAGAAAAATGATTTTTATATCCATTTGACGTAATTCCAAACCAAAATGTGCAACTAAAACCACAAAGAATTTGAAAGAATCTCCTTGATGTCAATACATTCTCAATGTGTGAACCCATTTGTTACAATTTTTATTTTATAACGATTAATTTTCCCATCGGAATCATACTTTGCCTTGTATACGCATTTTGAGCCTATGAATACACAGTTCATCGACAAATGCATAACATCCAAAACCTTTTTGTTTCCCATAGACAACAACACATCCTTTATAACCACTAACCACTTAAGGACAATTGTACTACTGACAATTTACTGAAAACTATTAGGATCTTCATCTTGTCCAATGTCAAAAACATCTTTGTGAGATAATAGAATTTAATCAGATGAAATTGCATATTTACATAGTCTAGTAGATCTACTCATAGCCTCCTTTAGCTCTGCAATTATGGCTGGGGCATTAGCTTAAATGAGAACAATTTTAACAGCTATCTCATCATTTTCTGGTAGAATTTCTATTATCTTGATGGTTAAATAAGAACAATTTTTAACAACTATTTCATGATTCTTTGGTAGTATTTCTGTTGTCTCAATTAGTTGCTCGACAACCATTTTCATGGAATCTAAACAAACTCTAAGTTTCTTGGTTGTGGCAGCTCATTAACATCATCAATGGATCTTACATTATTGATTTTTATTATCCTATTTACTAAATTAGGACAATAAAACTAGAATCTTGTGGACCTGATTGGATATACCAGAAAATAACAATTCAATATCCTAAAAACAACCACTCTCTTATGGGGTTATATAATCATGTCGCTGCTTTGCAATCCTAAACATAAAAATTACTTAAACTGGGGACTAACTTAATTGGCACCTATTAATAATATAAGTTGTAGTCTTAATCGCCTTCCCTTAGTATCAAATTCTTTCTCATGCTTCTGATCATATCTATTTGCCACTCCTTTTGTTGTTGAAATCTAGACACATATTGTAAAGTTATAATTCCTAATTCCTATAAATATTTGATAAAAAATACCATGGAATTAATTAGTATCATCTGGTCTACCATAATACTTACCTTCTCTTTCAGATCTAATAGTTTTAATCTTATTGATAAAAGATTTTCCACCTCTACTTTGAATATTTTGAAAACATCTAATGAAAAAGATTATGACAAGAAATCCTTAAATGAATTCGCAATGTCCACCTTAGAGAAAAGCCATGTCATCAATTAACAGACGTCTTAATGGACAGGATCTGTATGATACATACTTAATAATTAAGGGAAGGTTCATGCATACCATCGCTGCTAAAAACCGTACTAAACTGATACGGTAATGGATCAAGTTTTGTACAGTAATCCTATTTGATACGGAAATGACAAGGGCATTTTTTTCTTATATGTACCAGAAGTGTACTGAATTACCGATACCATACTAATTAACACCCTTAACAGCAGCTACTGAAGTGCTAAACATCATTATACGAAGTGACATTCATTTTCCGAATTCATTTTGAAATCAGTTCCACAAATAAGACATTTGAGTTTGAAGAAATTAAGGAGATAGGAAAACAAAGGCTTTCATTATTCCTCATTTTCATTATTGTATTTGACTAGAAAGATAATGAAATTACAAAATTTCGGACCACCAAAGAAAGTTGGAAATGTTTCGGAATATCCTCCAAGTTTCCGATAGGAAATTGCATGGTCACTACGTACTCATGAGGACCTAAATGCTTAAAATATTTTCATTTATTTTTTCTACTGAATTTTATTCAGTCAAACACATGCGATAAAACAATACTCTTTATTCCTCTTGTCTTCACTTTACATCTTTATTTTCCAATCAAAACTCATATACAGGGAAGAAAATAGATAATATTTTTCACACACATTCATTCTCTCTCTCTCTAGCTCGGGTTTTCATTGATTGTTAAAAGTACTTGACGGGGGAAAAAGGGATTTGGCTCCTCTATAGTGAAGCCAAAGTGGCTCCTAATCCACTTTGAGTGGTAGTGATCTCACTGGGATATATCTTGATGCAACTCAAGGTGTATCGGGATATGTCCCGATCCACTTTGAGTGGTAGTGATCTCATTACCACTTTGACCTCACTGCAGAAGATTTTTTTCCAAGAAAAAATAACTCATGATATATGGTACAACACACAGCATATTATTTATACTTCATAGATTTGAATACAGTGTACGCTAACTTAATCTTTATAGTGGCCTCACCTCAATGCCTTCCATTAAAAGTCCTTTTTTCCAGTAGGCACCAATTATGTCCTTCACGCTCATCTCAACTTTCCCAGCATCTCCATCAATGAAAAAACCCCCCAAATGAATCTCCATCCAACCATCAGCTCTAAAGCGGGGAAATTCAAGGGGTTCCATTAACTTTAATTCCTTCTTATTAGAACGTAAATACGCAGATTCAGGGCTCACGATGGTGCCACCGACTTTGACGTGAATTTGTGCAGGTTGCTCGTCTAACTCATAAATTTTACCATCTATTAACTATATCATTCTCAATTTATGTAGTTTGTAGTTTTACATTGTTGCCCTTAGCTTAGTGTGTAGTTTTACGTTGTTGCCCTTAGCTTAGCTCGATATCAGTGTGCATATAAATGGACAGATGTACTGTTAATTTGTTATAATGAAATGAATCTCGAGTTCCGATCTGGATGGTTCCTCTCTGTACCAATTTTACATGGTATCAGAGCTGAGCAAGTCTCTTTGAAGTTCGGTGCTGCTTATCTCTCTAAGTTTCGATCTTTGAGGTTTCTTCTGCAAATTAGTCTGGAATTTTTTCTGAGTTTGTTTCTATACTACTAAGTTGTTGCTCGGATATTGAACCAAAGAATTATAATCAGGCCCATAAACATGTTGTGTGGAAAAAGGCAATGGATGAGGAACTTTGTGCCTTACATGATAATCATACTTGGACTATTGGGCCCCTCCCTGAAGGTAAATGGACCATAGGTTGCAAATGGATTTTCAAAATTAAAAAACATGCAAATAGGCAGATTGAGAGATATAAAGCCCGATTGGTAGCTAAAGGTTTTACTCAATTGGAAGGGCTGGACTATCATGAAACATTTGCTCCAGTAGCAAAACTTGTAACCATACGATGTCTTATAGCCTTAGCTACCTATAATAAGTGGCATCTCTATCAAATGGATGTGAAAAATACCTTTTTACATGGTGATCTCGATGAAGAGGTTTTTATAGTTCCTCCACCTGGATATATGGTCGAGGGGGCATCACTACAACCGGGCTTAGTTTGTCATCTTAAAAAGTCTTTATATGGCCTAAAACAAGCACCCAGACAATGGAACAGAAAATTTGTCTCCGCTTTACTTCAAATGGGCTTTTCTCAGTCATTAGCAGACGCTTCTCTATTTACATACAGTCGGGCATCTACCTTTACCGCTATTCTGGTGTATGTTGATGATATAATCATCACTGGAACGAATGAGGGTCATATTGCTTCAACTAAGGCTGATCTTCATCACTACTTTCATATAAAAGATCTCGGCACCCTTACATACTTTCTTGGTATAGAGGTGATTACTATTGCTGATGGTTAACTTCTATCCCAACAAAAATATGCGCTAGACATATTAAATGAATCTGGGCTTCTAGCAAGCAAACCAAGCCCATATCTTATGGATCAAAACCTGAAACTTGATAATGATTCGGGTTCCCTTCTTGAAGACCTGTCTATGTATCGGTGTTTGATTGGGAGCCTCATCTACCTAACGGTCACAAGGCCCGACTTATGTTTTGTTGTACATATATGTCTTGAGTCAATTTATGCACGCTCCTCGTGCTCCACATCTTCAAGCTACCATACGGGTGTTACGATATTTAAAAGGGACACTTTCTCTTAGTTTACATATGGCCCATCATACTACTCCGGTTCTTTCCGACTATTGTGATTCTGACTGGGCTGGCTGCCCGTTTACAAGAAGGTCCACCACAGGCTACTTTGTGTTCTTTGGCCAGAATCCGATTTCTTGGAAGACCAAGAAGCAACATACTGTGGCCCGTTCTTCAGCTAAAGCTGAATATAGAGCTCTCGCCATGGTTACTTGTGAGCTCTCATGGATAAAGTCCTTATTTCAGGACTTAGGATTTCGGCATCCATTTCCCATTGCTGGTCATTGCAATAATCAAGCGGGCCTTCATTTATCTGCAAACCCAGTCTTTCATGAACGGACAAAGCATATCGAAGTTGGTTGCCATTTTGTCCGGGAGAAAATCCAACAAAGAATGATTAGCCCAACTCATATTAAGTCTAAATTTCAGCGGCCGGATCTCTTGACAAAGGCTTTGGGCCAAGGCCCACTCTCCTTTTTATTGTCCAAGCTTGGACTTCGGAGTTCTCCTACGTCCGCTTGAGGGGGCATATTAACTATATCATTCTCAATTTATGTAGTTTGTAGTTTTACATTGTTGCCCTTAGCTTAGTGTGTAGTTTTACATTGTTGCCCTTAGCTTAGCTCGATATCAGTGTGCATATAAATGGACAGATGTACTGTTAATTTGTTATAATGAAATGAATCTTGAATTCCGATCTGGATGGTTCCTCTCTGTACTAATTTGACACCATCTGAAAATTTTAGGATGAGATAAGCCCCATAAGTTGTTTCGGGGGACAATTTACTAAACTCGATTGATCCAACAATTTCCAACCACCAGACATGTAGGAGTTCAGACACCTCTGTGAACCTGTAAGTGCAACACAAGTTAAATAAAACAGGTTACTATTCCTATGTCTCTCTCTCTCTCTCTCTCTCTCTCTCTCTCTCTCTCTCTCACTCTCACTCTCACTCTCAAACCTTTTTTTTTTGGGTAAAATCTCTCTCTCTAACTAAGCCTCACAATGACCAAAAGCCTCACATCTTGGTCTGATAGTAAAACTAATTCCAGAACAAGTCAAACAAAAAGTTTTTGGAAATAGGATAAACTAATTCCAGAACAAGTCAAACAAAAAGTTTTTGGAAATAGGAAAAAGACTCACCTATGCTCAGGCAAGTATTATATCCATCTGAAATATTGTTCATCATTTTTCCAAGGATTATAGAGTTCTCTTGCACTTATGATAAAACGTTTTTTTTCCCTGTTTCCTCTTCGAACGAGAACCACTACATACAAGTAAAAAAATCAAAAGTTATACTATGACATAACAAATATGATCTCCCTACCACACCCCCTACTACAAAAAATGTTGTTAGTTTAGTTTGTATTGTTAATTTAGTTTCTTCTTCAATGTAGTTTATAATGTTTCAGGTCTAGATATATAAGGACCCAATGTAACTCAGAAGAATCATATCAATAAAATGTAGTCTCTTCAATTCAACCATCCCCCCCCCCCCCCCCCCCCCAACAAAAAAAACCCAAAAAAAATGAGAAGAGGCAGAAAATTTCAGTTTTTTCTATCTTGTATGTCATGTGTTAACTCTATTGGGCTGAAGTTTTCTGTTCGGCCCAAATATTTAGTACTAGTTTTATAATTGTTTGTAAATATCATTGACTCTTAATTAAAGCACGTGTAAGGGTTCTATGAGCAGCAGGTTTTCCACGGTCATCAGTGGGGTGGAACGATGGCAGATTCATCAACAGAGGAGCAGGGGAGAGAGAGAGAGAGAGAGAGAGAGAGAGAGAGAATAGAAGAGAAAGACACAGGAGTGCTGGCGTAACTCTCATTCCGTTTAGAGAATCCTTCCCCTTAAAGCATTAATCCTTATTATTTTGTGCTTGAACTTCTAATCTTAGTTTGATGTCTTGTCTTTATATCGTAGAGACACCCAAATAATTAATGATGTGGCAAATAATGATGGAAAAAAAAAAAACTGAGGAACTGCTAACCAGTCTTTTTTCTTCTTCTGTCTCATACCCTAAAAGCTAATTTCATTTGCGGCAGAGCCTGGTTGATTTTCTGTTTCACATGACAAAACTCACATTTGTGTACCCATGACAGATTTGAATTTCTGGATTTCAAGGACTCAAATTTCAATTCAAATTAAGCCTTGAAATCCTGTAATCCCTACGCTTGTAATTCTGAAACTAACCTTTGTTCTTTAAAACTAATAAAGTGAGAGAGAGAGAGAGAGAGACAGAGAGAGAGAGATAGAGAGAGAGAGAGGGGGGGTTTACCTTTGTTCCTTCCATCTATTAAATCCCTTTACATAAAAGGACATAGAGCTCTTCCTTGGACTCGAAATTCGAAGGAGAAACCATTCTAGAGAGGATCTCACAATAATCCAGCGGCAACTCCAGTAATAATTTGGGCTTGCTAAACAAAAGAAACCATTTAGTGTCAGTTTGGATCACAAATTCAATT
This sequence comes from Protea cynaroides, assembly GCA_028583415.1. Taxonomy (NCBI): domain Eukaryota; kingdom Viridiplantae; phylum Streptophyta; class Magnoliopsida; order Proteales; family Proteaceae; genus Protea; species Protea cynaroides. The sequence continues at coordinate 66,843,580 of CM053266.1, read as the reverse complement.
CTGACTATTTTTAGGATGTATGCTTAATAGATAAAGATCAGGTGGTCACATAGCATTCTAGATTCCAACCAGGATTTTCAGTTTATTATAGTTCATGGAAGTCGAAATGTAAACCTATTATGTTTCAGGTTCCAAGTTCTGTGATGTTAGGAATTTGATTAAGGGATAAATATGGTAATATTTCATAATTCTAATCAATGCCACCTAAATTAACCTAAATAGAACAAATTCTCAATAAGTATCCAAACTAAGCCCTATTTTCCAGTCAAAGGATCATTGCATAAAGGTATGCATCTCTTGGTTCAGACTTCAGAGTGCAGTCTAATTAAGCGTAGTTTATAAAGGTAGACCAAACGTATAGAGTTTGGTACTGGATTTTCAGTTCAGCTGGGCAGTTTTACTAAAAATGGGAATGACCTTCCTGGTTCAATCCAGTTTGACCAGCCATTCCAATCCCATTTTTAAAACCCTAGTGACAAGGTAATGTGATAGGGTTTCACAGCATTGGATAGGGTTTCACAGCATTGGTTCTGTACCCTGGATCCAATAAATTACAAATCCATATATGACATAGCTAGCATGGCTATTTAGTAGCTATTTTAAGTAAATGATGAGGGAAACTAACCTCATGAAGGCCAGCAATTTGTTGACAGTCGATCGGTTCAAATAGAGGATATTTTTTGTTGTCTATCTGTTTATCAGGACCATGAGCTATCATAGACCAATCTTTCCCTCCCTTCTGCCACTGCTCTGTCAAAAGTTGATACCCAACCATATGTATTTCTTGTAGACTAGTGAGTTGTCGTAGCTCATTAGGCAATGAACTCAACTTGGGGCAAAAGTGGATATTTAGTGACCTAAGTGTCTTCAAATGCTGTAGCTCACTTAATAGAGAATTTACATTAGGAGATGATGTAATTGTCAATGACTTAAGTTGGAGAACTGCAACATTACCTTTCAGCACAAGGTATTCCAAAGGTGGAAGAGGTTTACAATCACGAATGGCTTGGCAATTATGAATAGATAGTTTCCTTAATGACACTGGAAGGGCTGGAAGTGCTTCTAAACGGGGACAATTACTAAGTATCAGTTCCATGAAACAAGGTCCTTCTCCTTCCTTTGTTTCCAGGTTCCACACCTCCCAACAAGGCATTTTCTCCAAAAATGGTTTCTCTAGCTTTGGAAATCCCTTTAGGTCAGAGCAGTCTATAATTTTAATTTGATCCATTTCACATATATGGAAGAATTTAAGGGATGATAGTTTACCTTCTAGCTGGGGTAAATGGTCCACATTCAAGCAATTAATAAGTTTCAAAGAGACAAGATTCACAAGTGATGTATCCTTGAGCCATTTGGGAAACTCGAGTCCCACATAGTTCCATATTTCCAATCTTCTCAAGTTTTTATGTGGATTGATGCCTTCTAACAGTCCCTCCACACTCTTCATCTCACTCTCACTGCAAACTTCTGACCCCATAGCCTCCTTGTGCATATGCTACAATAACAAAGAATTGGAACACCTCTTGCATTCTGAATTTTGTGAGCACAGATGTTTCTTGCCATCCAAAACTAGAGAACCTATTCCTTCTTTCTCTTTTAAATTTGCTCTTCCAGCATCATCCTTGTCAACAATTCTCTCCATGTTACTAATAATTAATTTTCCATGGAGAAGTGTGAGATTCCCTAGCTCTCCAGTGCTACATTCACCTCCCACAATGAACTCAGTCAACGTCCACATTTTATTTATTATTCCAATCCCAAATGGTAAATGACTCATGGGAGTGCCATCAATTTCTAGATGCCTCAACTTTTGTAGCTTCCAAATCTCTTTGGGCAATTCATGGAGTAATGAATGAGAAAGCTTCAAGGTTTGAAGCAAATAAAGATTGCATACAAATGGTGTAAGCTTCTTGATCCGTGTATAAAATAAATTAAGGTACCTTAATTGTTTCAATGTACCAACAGAATGTGGCAACTCTTGTATGAGAGGCAAACTCAAATCTAATGCCCGAAGGAACTTCAAATGCAAGAAGAAATCACCAGGCACTTTGAGATAGCTTGGATTCCCGAAGCATAAGAGGGTGCGCATCTTGTTAGCTTTGTTTAATGAGCTAATAATACGTGTCTTCCTAAAAAGATGAAATGATGAATGGCGGGTTATTGAAGTCAATGGGGGTCCTTCGAAGGTTTCACTTGTCATAACCAAGCCTTCATCCTCTGCTATGTAGCGAACAATATCATGTAATGGCTCATACATCTTGCATCTCACTATTTTATCAGTGTCATCTCTCTCTATGTCTTAAAGAAAGAAGTTTGTGACAACAGATCATCAAAGTAATTCCCACCAATTTCCTCTGATTTTGTTTCATCTCCATCCTCATGATTGATAAAACCTTCAGCCATCCATAATTGGGTCAACATTTCCTTATCCATCCAGCATCCTTTTGGGAATAGAGAACAATACTTGAAGCACCGTTTCAAGTGTGGAGGCAAGCCAACATAACTCAATTCAAGAGTCCGCAAGATATCTTTCCACACATTATGCTGATCGAGTTTCTCCATCGTATAATTCGAAGCATCCCAAATCTCAAGTTTCATGACAGAATTCCATTCTTCTTTGGTATCCTCGAAAAGGAGAATGCGTCCCCAAGCCTTAGCAAACAGAGGAAACCCACTAGTTTTCTTAAAAATCTCCCTTTCAATGTGATCCAAATACTTGAAGTCCGATATGAATCTATACTTCTCTTCCCTTTTGTGCCAGAATGCCGAACTTTCACAAAGAAGCCAGCCAGCTTTCTTGTCCAAAGGCTGCAACAAGTAAGGTTCAGCCGTGCCCAATTGCTTTGCAACCTTCTCACTTCTAGTTGTGATCAAAATCCGGCTTCCCTTGAGTCCAGTTTGAAGTTTCTCTATCCATAGCAACAACCTATAGACATGGTTAGCCCACACATCATCTAAGACAAGCAAAAATTTCTTTCCTGTAACAAATTCTTCAAGAAGTTGAGGGATCAGAGACATCAAATAATGTGAATTTCACAGATTCTAAAATTAACTTAGAAACCTTTCCTGCATCAGAATCAGCACCTTCACAATCACCCACAGGAACCCATATTCTGCCATCAAAATGGTCCCTCACCCTCTCATCATAGGCAACAAGTTGAGCTAGAGTCGTCTTCCCAATACCCCCTGGACCAACAATAGAAATCACAGGCAAAGCCTGCTCAATTTCCCCTTCATCTAACAAGAATAATAAGTCTATCAATCCCAATTTATCAGCTTCCCTCCCAAAAACGGGTCTCTCAGGAAAAGATTTAGGGTTTTCAGAACAGACCCCAAACTCAGAAAAATCAATCACCTCTTTTTCAGAAATTTTTTGTAATCTAGCTTTCAACTCACTAATCTCACTGTTATAACAAATCTTTCTGAAGGCCGAAAAATCACGAAAATGGGCTAAAGATTTGTACATCTTGTGTTACGATCACCATCGCCACCTATCATAATGTAATAGCCGTAGGATTAGATGTAGTTATAACCCTAGATTTATAACTGAAGAGAACTTTCAGGAGATGTAATCGGTTATATAAACAGCAAGTGAATGGAATAGAAGGAAGCAATTACAAACCAATTTCCTCTCTAACCTTCTTCCTCTAGGAGGCCGGCTACCCTCGAAGTAGTCACTATAGTCATTCTGATACGCATTCGAAGCATCTTGTCACTGGTTCGAGCAACCAGACTGTTACTCCTCTGTTCATCAATTTGGGTTTGGGCAGCACTGATGCCAAGCTGAGAAGCAACGAAGTGATCTTTATGTCGAATCCGTGAAGCGAGAGCCTCAGAAATTAATCTATCAACGTGGTCTTCGACATCATATACCATGTCTTTGAGGTCCAGAAAATTGCCATGCATGGCCTTCCAGTCCTGTGAACCCTTTTCCATTGATTTGAGAGATTTCGCCTCTGCCTCGTGAATAGCTGTGTGGTTGATTGGGAAGATGGAGGACTGATTCTCTAGCTCTCCATGGCCTCTGCTCCTGTTTGCACTATGTTCATTAGAGCCTTCAAGGTAACAGAAATTTGTTCATTCGCCATTACCTGATTTCTCTTCGCTTTTCCGTTATGTTTGAACCTGCGTAGATGAATCACCCATCAAATTTATGAGTAATAGAAATTCAAACTCAATTAGTGTAAAAACTGTCGCGCGTAAAGTATATATTGTTTTTTGATTCTAAACGATATACCAATGGTTACAAGATGGACTCTACATATGATACGATTAAGACTTCTCTTAAAAATCAAAAAGAAAATTACATCTAAAATCCAATTACACCCCAAAATTTTCAAACAATTACAATTATACCCTTTTTTTAGAATGTAAAAGAAATTTACTCATACTTTGGACTTAATCCAAGCAATCCCAAGTGTTTCAAACAATAACTCCTAGCTCTCTTAAACCATGAACCAGATTTGAGTTCTGGTTGGTTTTATTCTCAGTTGACTGATCTGTTGGGGTTGATATCACAGAGCTTGGGTCACCTATGGGTAAGGAGTTAACTCTAAAAATAGGATCCAAATCGTCTCATCCCTGAAATTTGGGAGGCGTGGCGGCGACCCCATTGGATGGTCGTCGTGGGGTCGGATGAATCCAATCCCTCCGTTCGAGCCGACAAGCCGAGCCAACAGAGAGTGTCGGCTCGAACGGAGGGGTCGGATTCATCCAACCCCCACGTGGCGACCATCCAGTGGGGTTGCCGCCACGCCTCCCAAATCTCAGAGATGAGACGATTTGAATCCCTAAAAATATGGGAGAGATTGACTCAGTTCTATGAAGGCTAGGTAACCACTAATTGGGTAATGAGTGCCTTTTATTTATCTTCTTCTTTTTACTTTTGTATAGTATTTGCCTATTGAAAATTGTAATAGTGGTGTGCTTCCAAGATAAAGTTTTCTTATAGTCTCATGGTACTGATTTCTACTAGACTTAATCAAATAGCAGTATAAAGTTTTAAAGATTAACTAAATTTTGGAAAATAAATGGTTAAAAATACGAAAGGGAAAATCTCAAATACATGGGAGTTGCAAGATTTTTTTACTTTATTTATTTATTTACATATTCTTTTTGTAACGATTGAGCACATGGTCAATCGAGACCATGTCCTTCATATTCAATGGTGAGATTTTCTAATCTTCCTTCTATGTGGTGCGTTCATTGGTTACTTCTTGAAAACTTTCATGGTTAAACCCACCACACGAAATATAGAAAAGAAAAAAAAGTTTCATACATGTATTGAGATTGCCAATCTGGGCAACCAAATTGTGCAATGTGAAAGGATGATGTGGTAATTTTCACTATTCATATGTTATAGAATAATAAAGCCATACAAGGGGCGTAAGGATCCTTGACTGTGTGGTGGCGTTGGGATCCGATGGTGGATTCATGGAGTGCATCAGACGCATGTCTCGATGCACTTCCAACCGTTGGATCTCGCATTGCCATGATACTGTGTCGTAGAGGATCCAGGACCATACAAGGACTTCCTAGAACGAGTTCTTTGAGGGGTAAGGGAGACAAGCCAACCGAGGTCTCTCCAATCATTCTGGATATTCAGCTTTTAATTAAATAGTTCGTTCGCTTCTTGTTGTTTTGAACACATTCCAAAGGAGAATAAAGGTGTTGCTCATTCTCTTGCCAAGAAGCTAAATTTTGTCCATCACCCAAATCTTTATATATTGAGAAAAACTAACCAGACCATGATCCCACAGAACTGATCAGGTGCCAAGCATACAACTTCCAGCAAGTTTAAAAACCTCATTCATTTACATTGAAAGTTAACATCCTTTAATGCAACAATCTGCTGCTATCACCAATTTCCTATATATTGAGATGAATTTCAGGCCAACACTGAAACTATATAGAGTTGAAGGATAGGTCAACCAATTCAAATTGGTGTCGCTAATATCTAGCCAACACATGAACTTATCACAGTCCAAAAAATACTAACCAGCATGCAAATATTCATAACTGCCTTTTGAAATCTATGGTGAGAGATCTGTTCAGAGGTATGGGGACAGGAATATAAATGAGATATGCCTTTGAGTTGAAGAAGTTGTCAAAGGATTGATACTCCATAGCATGCCATATTCATAACTGTCTTTTAAAAGTTTGAATTTTTATTTGAATTTCTTTAATCCGTGATACCCCTTATACACCACCTGGGAGTAACTCTCTCCATCTACTAGTTCAAACTTTTAGAATGAAAATTTTACAAATCTTAAATCATAACATTCACAGCAGAAATATTTTCTCTCACCCAATTAGCTAGATTCTCAACAATGACTATTTAATGTATGAAAGAGAAAGCCACATGTTAAGTGGCAAGAGCTAAGAAGAAATTGGGCTCAAATAGCTGAAGCAATCTAAGGATACCAACAGCAGCATATATAAAGAATAAATTTCAATATCCAGAACAAGATCTCCCAAAGAAAGTTTAGAAGATATAGTACCGTGTTAAGTGGAAAGGATTTAAGAAGAAATTGAACTCAAATAGCTGAAGCAATCTAAGAAAAACTTTAACAGCAGCATATATATACAGAAAAAAATTCAATACCCAGAACAAGATTTGCTCAAGAATGTTTAAAAAATATAGTGAAAAAACTCAAAAGATATTTACCATTAACAATAAAAGTTCAAGGGCAATTAGATGATGTTAAGAACCTTTGATGAAGCAGGCGTGAAGCGATAACTGAACAGGAAGCTGTAGTACGAAAAAGAAAGGTTAAAATGAGAGTGAGAATGTAACTGACAAGTCGACTTGTGTGGAAAATGAGACAAAACCTTGTTCTGTTTTCACCGGGCAAAAAAATGGAAAGTGCAAGACAGCTTACAACGAATTGGAGAAACTATCCAAGGGCCCACCCAAGCTCTTTATCTACGTGTAGAAATCTTCTTCCGCCGAAATGTCGCCTGCCAAGGGCGGGATTTTAGCCGGTCCACTTCCCCATGTATTGGTAGGTGGGCCGATTAATCCTCAGCCCTTGGATCAGTCGCAGGAACCTCCTGCTGGAGAGGATTTTTATCCTTTATCCACGTAATCATAGTGATTTTTTTCGGTAAAAGATCATTAGTGGTGTGACACCATATACGAGAGTACTTTTGAGAGACTTGAGTCTCCTCAATAACTCGGATCCGGCTCCTCTGTTGTAGGGAGGGGGTTTGCTACAGGAAGGCAGTGCAGCTCGATGAATGATAATGGCAAAGGTCTCTAATTTTTGTCAAATTAATGAGAATTACTGGTAACGTAAATAAATGGTAGAGAGAGAACATATACAACTGGACTTTTGAAGCTAACCAAGGCCCACCCAAGCTCTTTATCTAAAGAACCATTGATGAGTAAAGAGAGAACATATGAGTGTTACAAACAGTATAAAGCTAAAGAGAACCATTCAATCAGCCAACAATAATTGTGATACTTCTTGAGGAATCATCAGGAAGGGGATAGGGGCAAATTTAGGGCCCACACAAAGAGATTGTTATAAGAACAAGGCAACGGATCCAGATCATCTTCAATTGGTATGGCCATTGGAGGAAGGTCAGTGGCAGAAGGTCAGTGGCTGTTCGATGAGCGTCATGTGGAACTCCTTCCATCTGATGATCGCAACCAATTAGGATGAAAATATTATTGTACGTGCAACATTAAATAATTCTTCATTTTTGTTTTCATTCAATCCTCTCAATCCTCTGCAACACAACATATCTTTCACCACATATTCCAACTTAGATTCATCGACGAAAACCGGGTTCTTCTTCTTAGCCTTCAATAGAATATTGATAGCCGTCCTCTTCATTGTTGGGTTTGTCTTGTATTCTGTGGGAGTTCACTCAGTTATTAAGGTTTTACTTGTATTAAGGTTTGGGTCTATATTACATGTGTGGGGGTAAATCTGTATTTGTGTGGGGATTAGGGTTATTTCTGGGGAGCCTATATATTGTCTCTGTGTGGGAATCCCTAGGTAAAGTTGACAAACGAGAATACTTTGTCAAGTCGAGAGCTGTAGAGTTTTCTTAAGAATAAAAGAAGTCTCTGTTTCTCTAGGTGGAGGTAGGCATCCCGTGTTGGGGTGCAGAATCACGATAAATCTTATTTTTCGTGTTTTTTCCTTCTTGTTTGCACTTCCAATCCTAACATTCACCTTGTTGCTTCTCTACTGGCCAGATTGGAGATTGGGGGATCAATACCAGGGAAGAGGTTCTCGACTGAAGAGAAACGCTCAAGAGCAACACTAAAGCAGAGCTCAAGTGCTTAGCATTGGAGTGGGTGAGACGAATTTCGGGCATGGGATCCAATACAGGCTTGGCGAAGGTACCGCGATGGAGAGGCCAAAAAGGTTGCAACGACATGGAGTGGTGTGGTTTGCCTGTAATTTCGACAAGCTGCTTCAGCGATTGAGTGGTTCAGAACACTCGCCATTTTTGGGGTTAATGTCAGTTGGATTGTACTCAAACTAGGTCTCATGTGATTCTTCCTTACTTCAACTTCTACGAATTTCTCAAAAATTAGCAGAACAAAGGCACAGAGCAATCTCTGAGACAAAATTAAAGAAACCCACAAAAATTCAAGTACCTCTGTTACCAGCTGTAATTGAAATCTTTCCATTCCAGTAAAAGCTTTAGAGACATCTCATTCACAAAACACAAACTGAGTCAGCTTCTTACTCTTCATCTTTTTTCACCAATAAGGGTATCTGCCTCTTCCCTTATTCACCTCCTTCAAAACTATATATATATATCTGGAACATACATGAATTAATGTTACAATGCTTACCTTGTAAGCAAAAAAACCAAAGCTTTGAAAGAGGGTTGAGTCGTATTGGTACACTCTCCTTAAGATAGTATTTGTCCTCTATTGGTGCAGTTGGTCTCCTGCAAATCCGTCTCCAAGATAAAACAATCCCTATGTAGGATATCCACCCAGTGTGCACAAATTGTCAAGTATATGCAAACCCGACAGCTAAGATCAACTCCTTTGGAAAACTTACGAAGCTTGACCCTCCGATTAAACAGAATGGAAAAAACAACAAATGAAAATATTGTTGTACGTGCAACATTGAATAATTCTTCATTTTTGTTTTCATTCAATCCTCTCAATCCTATGCAATAGCTCTTTCACTGCAAAATCCAACTCGAATTCATCGATGAAAACCGGGTTCCTCTTCTTAGCCTTTAATAGAATATCGATAGCCACCCTCTTCACTGTTGGGTTTGTCTTGTATTCTGTGGGAGTCCACTCAGTTATTAGGATTGTACTTGTATTAAGGTTTGGGCCTATATTACATGTGCGGGGATAAATTTGTAATTGTGTGTGGATTAGGATTGTTTCTAAGGAGCCTATATATTGTCTCTATAGGATCCCTAGGTAAGGCTGACAAACGAGAATACTTTGTCAGGTCGAGAGCTGTAAAGTTTTCTTAAGAATAAAAGAAGTCTTTGTTTCTCTAGGTGGAGGTAGACATCCCGTGTTGGGGTGCTGAATCACAATAAATCTTGTTTTTCGTGTTTTTTTCTTCTTGCTTGCACTTCCAATCCTAACATTCACCTCATTGCTTCTCTACTGTCCATATTGGAGATTGGAGATTGGGGAATCAATACCAAGGAAGAGGTTCTTGACTGAAGAGAGACGCTCAAGAGCAACACTAAAGCAAAGCTCAAGTGCTCAGTATTGGAGTGGATAAGACGAATTTCGGGCATGGGATCCAATACAGGCTTGGTGAAGGTACCGAGATGGAGAGGCCAAAAAGGTTGCAGCGACATGGAGTGGTGTGGTTTGCGCAACCAAATCGTCTCATGCCGACCTGCCGCCTGCCAAGGGCGGGATTTCTGCCGGCCCACCTCCCCATGTATTGGTAGGCTGGCCAACTGATCCCCAACCCCTTGGATCAGCCGCAGGACCCTCCTGCAGCAGGAGAGGATTTGGATTCGTGGTTTGTCCGTAATTTCGACAAGCTGCTTCGGTGATTGAGTGATTCAGAACACTCAGCCGTCTTTGGGGTTAATGTCAGCTGGATTGTATTCAAACTAGGTCTCATGGTGGTTCTTCCTTACTTCAACTTCTATGAATTTCTCAAAAATTAGCAGAACAAAGGCACAGAGTAATCTCTGAGACAAAATTAAAGAAACCCACAAAAATTCAGGTACCTCTGTTACCAGTTGTAGTTGAAATCTTTCCATTCCAGTAAAATCTTTAGAGATATCTCATTCACAAAACACAAACTGAGTTAGCTTCTTACTTTTCATCTTTTTTCACCAATATGGGTATCTGCCTCTTCCCTTACTCACCTCCTTCAAAACCACGACAAGTGGGCTTCAAAGTTAGACTTTGGGCAAGTGTCAATGCTTTCCAATGGACAAATTCGCACTTTGATGGAAAATTCATCCCCTCTACACATAAAAATCATTGGATCTCTCTCATATTTCTCTCTGCACCTATTTCACAGCTACACCCTACACGCACATAGAGATAGGAAAACAGATAATTCAAATCGTGAAATGGAACCATGAAATCCCCTCCTTCACATAACAACTATAATACTCTCTCTCTCTCTCTCTCTCTCTCTCTCTCTGTCTCTCTCTCCTTTCTTTCTTCTCACATTCTCAACATGGAAAAAAGATAAAACTTCGTCTCTTCCTCTTTCTCCTTTCATTATAACAAAACTACAAAAGCCATAATAGTGTTAAAGTCCCCAAAAACTATCCGTTCGAAGTCCCTGATTTTACTCAAACATCCCAAATGAAAACCCAAAACTACAATCGAAATCAGGTAGAGAGGGCTTCTCTGAAGTTATAATTATTGGGTTTTCCCCCTTTTAATTTTAAAATACCCCCTTTTCTCTCTCTCAATCTCTCTCTCTCTCCCTCCACTTGGTTGCAGGGATTTCTGGTTAAAGCCACCTGCCTTCCTTTTCGTTGCACTCTCCTTCTTCTCTTTTTAACTTTTTAGAGAGAGAGAGAGAAGGGACTTATGGAGTTCGTTCTCAGGCGTTCATTTTCAGAAGTTGCAGAGAATCGAAGATCCGAAGTCCTCCCTCGCCGCAGTCTTTCGTATACCCAACTAGCCGTAGGATCCTCTTTTCTTTTCCTCTTTCAGTTGCAGAGCGACTGTGGTAGAAGATGAAGAATAATTTGTAAGACATTAGCATCTTTACACTGAAGATTAATGCGGAAGATAAATACCTCCAGTGTGACTTGTTCCAACCATTGTCCGTCCAACCGATGTCCTCTTGATCTACTCTGATATGCCCTGCTCCACAAGGAAAATAAAAGAGAGAGGGAAAGGAGATAGGGTTTCTGTGTACTCCTTATTCTCAGACAAAGAGAACGTAATGGAAATTCTCAGATTGCATAAGTGTACACAGGACCCCACCCTTGGATTATTTATAGATCAATCGTCTCCTCCCATTAAGGATCAACGATGATCTGGGTTCCACATGTCACATGATCCTAATGTTAATCAATCAACTTAGGTGGGGCCAGGTGGCATGTGGGCCACCCAACTTACATTCTCCCACTTGGCCCATATTGCCATAAGGCAAGCCACTTTATGATTATTAACATGATGTATGACCATACAGTAATTTTTAGATCCTTCTTTATGGACTTGTTCTTTATGTTCATAATAAAACTCCCAACCCATGAATCATGGCGGTACATGTCCCAGTATTGAAGTACAATGGAAACACTCCCTTCCATGTATTACAATAAATTGTTTATTTTACGATGAACCTCAATTGTGACTACCCTACTTCATAGAATCAATTCAATAATCGATTCATGGGTCAAACTTTATTGCCTAGAAAACTTTATAGGCATCTGTCATTCCAAAACTTTATGTATACAACCAAATAAATGACAGGAAAAGAAATAACTTTATTTTGAAATCATCAACTTTACATTGCAATGTCATAATAATAAATAAAGCATTTTAATCACTAAATGATTTACATAGCCCCATACGTCCCACGTGTACCACAAACACATTGGCCGGAAGGCCTTTGGTGATGGGATCTACTACCATATCATCAGTGCTGATATACTCTATTTGAACATGATGATCTCGAACGTCTTCTTTAACAACAAAGTACTTTATTTCAATGTGCCGGCAGCGACTCACTGAACATGTGTTGTTAGAGAAGCTTACTGCTGAAGTGTTGTCACAGTAGATCTTTATAGGTCTTTCAATAACATTTATGACCTTCAAATCTATGACAAACTGCCTCAACCATGATGCTTGAGAAACTGCTTCATAGCACGCCACTACTTTAGCTTCCATAGTAGAAGAGGCTGTCTTAGGTTGCTTTACGCTGCGCCAAGACACTGCTCCTCCAGCTAACAGAAAAATAAAACCTGAAGTAGACTTCCTCGTATCTTCACATCCAGCATAATCTGAATCTGAGTAGCCAATCAACCCCAAATCATCAACATGCCTATATGTGAGCATGTAATCCTTTGTGCCCTGTAGGTACCTCAGTACTTTCTTTGCTGCTTTCTAATGTGATAAACCAGGGTTCACTTGGAACCTACCTAATACTCCCACTGCAAAAGAGATGTCAGGCCTGGTACAGACCTGAGCATACATCAAACTGCCTACTACTGATGCATAAGGGATATTCTGCATTGCCTGCTTTTCCAGATTTGTCTTCGGACATTGCTCCAGACTGAGTCTGTCGCCTTTAATTACAGGTGCTACACTTGATGAACATTGCTTCATCTTGAATCTTTCCAAAATTTTGTCAATGTAACCCTTTTGGGACAGTCCTAAGGTCTTAAGAGACCTATCCCTATGAATCTCTATGCCTAAAACATAGGAGGCTTCACCCATATCCTTCATGTCAAAATTTTGGGTCAAGAAATATTTAATCTCATGTAGCATCCCTAGATCATTGCTAGCTATAAGGATGTCATCCACATATAATACTAGTATGGTGAAACTAGTCCCTTTGATCTTTATGTAAATGCATTGATCAGCTCGATTCTCCACAAAACCGTAGGAAGTAATCGTGCTATCAAATTTCAAATACCACTGTCGGGAAGCTTGTTTCAATCCATATATGGATCTCTTAAGCTTACATACTAGATGATCACCTTTATCCGAATTAAAACCTTCAGGTTGATCCATGTATACCTCTTCAATCAGATCACCATTCAAAAATGCTGTCTTGACATCCATCTGGTGTAGCTCAAGATCATAGTGAGCCACCAGTGCCATGATGATCCTCAAAGAATCTTTTTTAGATACAGGCAAAAAGATTTCTTTACAATCAATATTAGCCTTCTGATTATAACCTTTTGACATGAGTCGGGCCTTGTATCTTTTAATACTGCCGTGTGAATCTCTTTTAGTCTTGAAAACCCATTCACACCCTACAGTGGAGGTGCCCTTAGGCAATTCTACAAGTTCCCATATTTGATTCTTTGACATAGATTCCATTTCATCCTTCATGGCATCTTGCCATAAAATGGATTCTACACAACTCATAGCCTGTGAAAATGATGTCGGATCATCATTTATTCAAACGTCAGTTTCACGATCTTGGAGATACACTTCATAATCTGAAGGGATTGCCGATTTTCTTTCTCTTGAGGATCTCCTTAAAACTTGTGGTTCATTATTGGTTTCTTGATTCTGAACCACAAGTTCAGTGACAACTGGTTTCTGATGTGGCGTATCTTGATGTGGTACTTCATCATGAGCTTGTGGTGTCTCATAAACCACAGGCACCACTGGTAAAGGGATAAAACCCTGACCATTAGTTGTAGAAGGAATTGTCGATACATCTTGTTCATTGAACTCAATGTTTTGACCATGTACACTCCCACTGTTGTCGCCATCCTCTAAGAACTTAGCAACTTTAGACTCTACAATGGTAAGACTATATGAGGGACAATATAACTTATAACCCTTTGATCTTTCAGAATAGCCAATGAAATATCCACTGACTGTTCTAGGGTCCAACTTCTGAAGATGTGGATTGTAGACTCTTATTTCGGCTTGACAGCCCCATATGCGAGTATGCTTCAAACTAGGTTTCCATCCATTCCATAACTCAAAAGGAGTTTTGGGAACCGACTTGGATGGTATCCTATTCAAGATATATACCGCTGTTTTAAGAGCTTCACTCTACAATTTCAGAGGTAGATTAGAGTTACTAATCATACTCCTGACCATATCCATAAGTGTACGGTTTCTTCTTTCAGCAACACCATTTTGATCCAGAGATCCAGGCATGGTATATTGTGGTACAATACCTTGCTCTTGAAGATACCGTGCAAAAGGGCTAGGTCTTTGACCATATTCTGTGGTTCTACCGTAGTATTCCCCTCCTCTATCTGATCTCACGATCTTGATCACTTTTTCAGTCTGTTTCTCTACTTCTGCCTTGAAGTTCTTAAAGGCTTATAATGCCTCATCTTTTTGAACTAAAAGATAGAGATACATGAATCTAGAATGGTCATCAATGAAGGAGATAAAGTATCTCTGATCATTCAGACAGAGAGTGGAAAATGGGCCACAGATATCTGTATGTATGATTTCTAGTAGTTCAGTTGACCTTCTGGCACCTTTCTTGTTTTTGTTAGTCTGCTTTCCCTTGATGCAGTCCACACATAACCCTAGATCAGTGAAATCAAGAGTCTCAAGGATTCCATCATTCACTAATCTTTTAATTCTGTCACTAGATATGTGACATAATCTAAGATGCCACAACTGAGAGGATTTCTCATTCACATTCATTCTCTTTTGACCAATATTTTTTACTGAGAGTAAACTACTTTCATATGTTGGATCTAGATTTAGGAGAAATAAACCATCTATTAAAGAAGCTGTACCAATTATTACATTGTTTTTCAAAATCTTTAAAACTGTACCAGAAAAATTAAACACATAATCCAAAGGTGTCAATCTAGAAACAGAAACCAGGTTCTTTGAAAAAGATGGAATAAAAAGTATCTCCTAAATCCAACACAAAACCGGATTGCAGCATTAATCTGTAGACTCCAACAGCTTCCACTTGAGATTGCATCCGGTTTTCTGAATGGATGTGTTTCTCATTTTCCTTTGGAATTCTTGTCTCCAGAAAACCCTGTAAGGTATTAGCCACATGGATTGTTGATCCAGAATCAATCCACCAATTATTTGAATGAGAATCAATAAAATTGGACTCATGACATATAAAAGAGTATAAGGAATTACCTTTCTTTTCCAACCAGTTTATGTACTTAGGGCAATCTTTCTTCATATATCCTTTCTTCCTGCAGAAAAAACATTTGGGAAGAGCTTTGGTACCATCATTCTTTATTGGTACATTTCCCTTGTTCTTTTTCTTGAAGGATTTATTTTTTCCATTGTAACTAGGACTGATGGCTAGATGTGCACTTTTCATATTGTTTGCCTTAAGTCTCCCCTCTTCTTGTACACACATGTTCAGTAACTCATTTACTGTCCACTTTGCCTTTTGTGTATTATAGGATACCTTAAAAGTATCATATTGCTTTGGGAGAGAATTAAATATGAATGTCACTAATAAATTTTCTTGTATGTCAATATCCAAATTTTTCAGCTTAGAAGTCAAATCCCTCATGTGCATGATATGCTCACGCACGTTTTTCTTACCATTGTACTTTATGGTGCTTAACTGCTCTAATAGGGTGCAGCCTAATGCCTTGTCAGCACTTTCGAACTGAGCTTCAATTGCCTTCATGTATTCTTGAACAGTTTTACATTCAGGAATTGAACCTCTGATGCTCTTATCAATATTATTCATGACAATCATTAAGCTTAATCTGTTAGACCGTTCCCACTTTTCATGGTGAGCAATTTGGGTTGACGTACTAAAGTCCGTAAGAGCAGCAGGTTGATCCTCACGAAGCGCCAAATCCAAATCCATGCACCCTAGAGTTATATACACCTTTTCTTTCCAATCTGGATAGTTTTCCCCAGTAAGCATTGGGAGAGAGTTCTGGTTATAAACTGCAAACAATAATAAGGAAGTTTAGATTTATTGGCGTACAACCTTATACTGATATCAACCCACGTCAATAATCAATAACACACTAAAATTAATTATAATCTACCTGTGGGCTAAACTTATAACCAATTTTAGTATGTGTAACTTTACACTAAGTTGATTGACATCAAACTTAAGTGACAAACAGATGTATCCTACAAAATTACCTGTGGGCTAAGATTATAGTCTATATCTGTCAAGGTTTGTATTAATAAGACTAGAATGCTACATTACAATTCAGAAGGTTGTTCCACACCTGTAGGCAGAAGAAGGCTCCCACTGTCTTGTAGTTTCACATTCTACCTTATTCCATCTTCTCACATAAGAAAAGAATATTTCCCTATGGGGATGATATCCAGTCCCAATGCAAAAGATGCAATTTTCTGATGCCTACCACTAGAAAGGTATTTCAATCTTTTGACATCCTTAAATAAGCACTTATATGTGTTAAAATAAAACTAATTATTTCCTTGATTTTAACACAAAACTTTATTATAAGGGCATATTTGTCATCTATGGCATCCTTTAAACAAACATTCATAAGTGTTAATATAAGCCTAATAATCTTAAAAGAGTTTCTAATGGCTTATTCTTTTATTTAACACTGACGTTTAATGGTGTTTGTTACTGTCACTAAAACAGTGACATAAACAACTTACTGTATTCATATAATTAGTGGCGTTTATTCTGTAATGTCACTAAACAGTAAGATAAATCATTATGTTATGTATGTCTATATACAGTGGTGTTCTGTCTTTAAATGTCACTAAAACAGTCCTTAATACATTCTGTTATGTTTATAGATACAGTGACGTTCTGTCTGTAAATGTCACTACAAGAAAACTAGATTTTTAGCGACGTTCAGAACACACTGTCATAACAATATAGTCACTGTTCTTTAACTTTTAGCGACGTTCAGAACAAACTGTCATAAAAAGGTGCAGTCACTTATACAGTGACGTTCGGTTCATAACCATATTATGGTGATATATAATAAATATAGTCCAAAATTATTAAACGTCACCATCTGTATAACAGAATCACCCGGTTTAAAAACTTGGGTCAAAAGGGTTTGGTTCGGGTTACGGATTTGGTTCGGTTCAACCCATAACTGGGTTTTCTTTATCCGGTTCATATTATTGAACCGGGTTGAACCGAGATCACTAAAACCCTAATTTCATTAGATTTAACCAAAGATTCCCTCAAATTTACAAAAATTGTCATCCTTAAAAATTTTCTCTTCTTCTCTTATCAGACCACCGAACCTAGCAACGGCGGCGCCAGGGATGTGCCAGAATATCCGGCACTCCCAAACTAATCCGGTGAAGAACCGGTCACCGCCAGAACACCTCCAAATGGCCGGAGAGATAGAGAGAGAAAAGAGGGATTAAATCCCATGGCAAAATGCTGCTGCGCCTATGGGGGCTGGCCTGCTGCTCCTTGCGCGGCGGGCTGGCCCTTGCGGGCTGGCCCTTGCGGGCTGGCCTCGACAGCCTGCTGGCTGCGCATGGCCACGACAGGCTGGCCCTTGCGGGCTGGCCTGCTGCGCCTAGCGCTGCCGGCTGGCTGCTTGGCTGCCCCTTATGGCCCTAAGACTTTAACATCTCTACACTGAAGATTAATGCGGAAGATAAATACCTCCAGTGTGACTTGTTCCAACCATTGTCCGTCCAACCGATGTCCTCTTGATCTACTCTGATATGCCCTGCTCCACAAAAAAGAAAAGAGAGAGGGAAAGGAGATAGGGTTTCTGTGTACTCCTTATTCTCAGACAAAGAGAACGTAATGGAAATTCTCAGATTGCATAAGTGTACACAGGACCCCACCCTTGGATTATTTATAGATCAATCGTCTCCTCCCATTAAGGATCAATGATGATCTGGGTGTCATATGTCATAGGATCCTAATGTTAATCAATCAACTTAGGTGGGGCCAGGTGGTATGTGGGCCACCCAACTTACATAATTCTGTTTTACACATACAACAACATTTCCATCCACCCTAATTGGTTGCAACCATTAGATGGGAAGAATGCCACGTGACTTCTCATCGAGCGGCCACTGACCTTCCTCCAATAATGGTACCAATTGGAGAGCATCATGGAGCGAACAAGCTTGAACGCGAGCACAAGAGAGACGATTTACCTTGTTTCATTGATGGTGCGAAGGCAGCAACAGAAGAATATCTTCAGCAAATGAAAGAAGAAGAAAGAGAACTGCAACACTTATCTATAACACCCCAGATGTTTCCATTAACTTGAATTTACTTTGGTTGATGTTGGCAGAGGGAGAAGATTGGTATGTACAACCTGGTTGCGTTGATGGAACTACTAAGAAGAATGCTAGGCAAAATAGGTATTTAAAATAATGTTTCAATGCATAAGATAATCTTTGTAAGTTTAAGTGGAACTAAATATATTGGTATATGTATATAAAATTAAATTTTTGCTTATAGATAAGGAAATAATTATATAATTTAATGAGTTGTATGGACTTGTAGGGTATGTATTAAAGTGTAATGTTGGTATGAAAATCTAAAAGACTAGTAATGTTGAGAATACATTAAGGAAGAGAAAAAAAAAATAGAATGATCAAGGGTAGAGTAGGAAATTCATAAGTCAATATTAAGAAAAAAAATAAAGTAAGAAAATATATAAGGTGGACCAATTCTTACCATTTCATTTTGATTAGACTTGAGAAACGTAAGAAGAGAAGAGGAGGAGCTTTAGGGTGGAGTTTGGGAGGAAATCTCGATTCCCACTCTAGGCGGTGGTTAGTGTGTGAGATGTTGGGTTTAGAAGAAAGGTTGGAGGAGTCTTAGGAGCTGTTTGATAAAACTTTTGCTTTTGGTTTCTATGGATTCTGGTTCCCAAGGAGTCATTTTGGAATAGAAACGCGTTTGATAAGGTCGGTTAGATTCCAACTCCCACAGAGTGAATCAGATTCAGAATGGCTCTAGAATCCAAAATTTTGGAGTCATAAATACTTGCTCCAAGTTGTTGGATCAACTTTTTGGGAAAAAGAAAAGAGTCGATTCTCACATGACTCTCACTTGACCACCACCACCACCATCGCCACCACCCAACACTACAAGAATGTGGGCCTATGGCTGCATTTTTATAGTGGCGTTTCTTATTAAATACAGCTATTGATTGTATAAGGCGGCGTTTTTTAGAAAACGCCGTCATAGGTAGCGTACACAACGGCGTTTCATAACAAACGCCGTAGTAAGAGGTGTACAAAACGGCGTTTCTCATGAAATGCAGTCGTAGGAGCTGTACAAAGCGGCGTTTATTGCAAAACGCCATCGTGGGAGGTACATAAAGCGGCGTTTCTTAGGAAACGCGGTCATATCAAGCGGCATTTATTAAGAAACGCCGTCGTAGGAGGTACACAAAGCGGCGTTTGCTACTAAATGCCGTCGTAGGTGTACAAAACCGAATACCCATGAACCCATATTTTTTATCTTTCTGCTCTTCTTCCTCACGCATCAATCGATTTTGATCACCTTGCCTCTCAGATTTCTTTCCTCTTCACTAAAAATTGTCGTAACTGTTGAATCTCTTTCTCTCTCCTTTTCACTCAATTGATTCTCTCCTCTCTCAGCTCTCTCAATCAATTTTTCTCCTTCTCTCCTTTCCTTTCAATCAAGTCACCCCAATCCCTGCCCTAATTAAATCTCTTTGCTTCTCCTCTTTTCTCCCTTCTCTCTTCGTTTCTCCAACTCTTTTTTCACAACTGGTTCGTCTAGCTCTCTCAATCGATAATTTGTTCTTTTATTTCCTATCTATTTTTAGTTGTATTTTTACTCTTAAACAAAGTTTGTTCTTTCATTTTCTAATTTATCTGATTTTATCATCTGCAGCCAAAGTTCAGGAACTCTCAATGCATGAGATCAACGAAAGAGATCGTGGAAGTTTATCAGTCCTACACCTGAGCCAGAAACCGGAGAACTCACTAGACGATCTCGTCCCTTTTACAAACAAGGCAAGCTAATTATTTTCATTTCTGGCTAGTTCTGCTCCATCCCTATATATTATTAAGTTTTTGTTCAATTTCAAATTAGTTAGTATCAGTAGGTTTGGACATGGTTTTGTCAAAAACTGATGTGGAACCTTATCTTTAGAGGGCTTTAGTTCTTTTCTCTGTTTTCCTCACCAGTCCTCTGCAGTGACTGCAGAAGATCTGGAGCCCTAGGATAGGAAGTCTACAAAGCGATGTAGGTGGTCTAGAAAGCATCGTAGGAATGAGTTATCACTGCGTTTAGGAATCGCAGCTATGGATTTTAGAATAGTATGGCATTTGTAAAAACAAACGCAGCTTTAGGTGTGAATATATTCATTGCCGTGTTTGCTAGGAAACACCAGAACGGATCGAAAACCCACGAACCCCTTACTTTTCCCTTGGCGCCTAAATCTTCCCACTCAGTTTTCCTTTGTCTTTCACTTTCGCGCCTTTATCGATTCTCATCTTGCCCTAACTGAATCTCATTCTCTCAATCTCTATTTCGCTGTCCTTTTCTCTCAATCTCTCTTTTGCTCTCCTTAATCGATGCTCATCATCAATCAATTTTCTCCTTCTCTCAACTCTCTCAATCGATAGAGAGCCTAAGCCTGAGCCTGGGGCTGCGAAGCATAGAGGTTGTCTGGTAAAATCCATTTCGATGCTTATGCCTCTACGTTTTTTTACAACTTGTTTGTTGGAAACTCGGTTATGTGGTATTTGTTTGTTTCTGTGTAAAATCCATGTAATATTAATGTTATTTGGTAAAATCCTACCTTTTGTATTGGTTTTATCTGAGGGTTTCATTGTACATTGTTTTAACCTCCAAGCAGACTGTCCCTTAAGTTATTTGGGAGCGAATGAGATGCTTAGACTCTAAAACAGAGACCTTGGTAGCCACAGGCAATCTTGGAGACCGGAGAAGGAGAAGCCTCTACTGAATCGAACTCTCATTCTGTGGACCTCCACCCTTGATCCAAGTATGGGCAGAGATTTTTGAAACCAGGCGGCGTCGTCGAAGAAGATGAAAAGGTGAACGGTCAGTGGCGGACGACGACACAGTCCCTATTTGAATCAGGTATGTTCTTGATCATCTTTCTTCTTATTTTTGCTTTGTACATTCTTGATAAAATTCCTGATTCACATCCTCATTATATTCTGTTTACCTCCATTCGTATAATTTGTATCCTTAGTTATTGAGTTTTTTATTTTATTTTTAATATTATGAAATTTTCATTATTTGCTTCTTACACTTCTTAACTTGTGCTATTTTAGTTTCTGTGATTTTTATTTCATGTGAGTAACTGATTTGTTTTATGAGTTATAAGAATGAAATTTTTGTTTATGTTTAGGTTCACTACGAGTTCTCCATTTTCAAGAATATGTTTTAAATCATATGCTTTAAGTTGAATTTGCTTGGGGCTATGATTATTTCGATGATTCTCATTTTGGATGGATTGAAATCTCCATTTGTATTGAACTAATCTCATTTTTATTTCGAGAGATTCTAGCCATTGAAGCACCTGTGACTGTGATGTTGTGATAGCTGTTCGGCATGGTTGGGACTCAAGTATTTTTCCCTCTCTTCTCTTCATCTCTTACCCGGTTTACTCTCGCTTCCTCTTTTATTTAAGCAAAAATAGGATCAAACCTTTATGATTTTATTTATTCAAGCAGAAATAGGAAGATTTGTAAATTCCATCGCATCTGGAAGTGGCTCTGGTAATGTTCTCGACTCTGCTTGCCTGCCTGCTGCTGGTACTATTGCTTGTCGGTTGTTTCACAAGTTATATTTTTCCCCACATCTGGATGTTTTGCTATAATTTTTTTTTTCTTTAGATGCAGTAGGGTTCTATTATGTGGACAGCAGTACTCTGTATTTTGGAACTCTTGCTGTTTTATCTATTTGAAAATATATAAAACCGATGGTTGAATTTTCCCTTTAATCTTGTAACAATCCACTGATTCTGATTTGCATTGTCCTGAATCAGCTTGTCGGGACTTACCCTTGGTTTGGTTTTTGAACACTACCGCATACGATTGAGATGAAGATACGGGAGTTCAAGGATTTGTTGGTGCTTGGATGTGCTCACTTTTAGGCCTCCGGACGTGATCTATGAAAATGACAAAATCCATATTTAGTTGGGTAAATACAATCGAGTCCTTAAAAGAGGGAACAATATGATTTGGTGAAAACCAAGTATCTACTTACACTAGTATATATACATATATCTCAAGTAAAACTAACACTAGCATTGAACAAGGGTTTCGAGGATGGGTTACCTCCGCTTCCTTGTTGCTCTCCTTCGGTTCTCTAACATTTTGAACAGTGGGGGTGCCTTACAAACTAAGATATAGTATGGAAGGACACATGTTAACATGGTATGTGGTTACTGATGTGGTAAAGTTATGATTCAACCTTATGTTTTTACTGTCACCAAAGAATTTTTGATCTCAAACTCAAAATGAAAACGGGTAATCAAAAGGGTTAAAGATGGATGGAGGACCTTTATGATAATTTGAAGTTTGTATTTGTTTGGTAATTAAGCCATAAGATTATTTGACTTCTCAATTTGCCATGTTGAAGATTGAAATTAAGAAGGCTTTTGATTCAGTCAAGTGATCCTATATTATTAGAAATCTCCATAGAATGAATTTTTCTCCTTCATTCTACCAAAAAAAAAAAAAAAAAAATCCTCCATTCATTCATTAGGTTTTTTTTTTTTTTTTATTGTGTCTTGACAAAGGCACATGTTAGTGCTTGTAAATGGTTCTTTGGTGGATTATTTCTCTCCATTTATGGGTTTCGGGTAAGGATGCCCTTTATCCCCTATTGTTCTTTATTCCCGTTGTTCGTCTTGCATTGGAAGGTCTCTCTAATTGTTAGAAATGGAGTGTTTGACAATCACCTGATCTCTTATGCCAAAATGGAAAGAGCTTCATGTCTAATAGCTCTCTGTATACCAATCCATCCATGAATACCCAAGTCAAGTAATCAGTCACTTAGTTGTGGTCTTAAGTGGTGGTGGGTTCTCCACCTTGGGTGGTGGACCGGTGGTACACAAGAGTTGGTGGCTACTACTTAGGTGGGGTGAGACTACAAATCTGAATTCACTGTTCTAATTTGCCTCTTATGTGAATAACAGATGTAGGCTGAGTGGAGGGTCTGCAAGAATGATAGATACAGCAAAGTATTGATTGAGAACGGTAAATGCACATGCGTTCGAGTTCACAAGAAGGGCCAAAATGGGGGCTATGTTATGAACTTCAATCATTTGATACATACTGGATCAATTGATTGCCTAGCTGACACAAATGGATCAAATGAAAGCCCAAATTGCATTTCTAACCCAAGCATTCATGGGGAGAAACACCTCTCAATTCATTTATGTAAGTTTTACATTTCTAAGAATTTTGTTAATTTTTTCCCTTAAATATTCTACTAACATTGTTCCCCCATTCAATGGAATAGCTAATAATACATGAGACCATTGCAGAAGCCGCTTGCTAGGGGCTTGGGAGACTCCTCATCATACAGATAGATTTTTGGGTTCTGTCATTTTTCACAAGACTCCTCATAGTACATCAGTTCTTGATTTCTTGTGTACAGTGGGATATATGTACTCTTTTTAGCCACTTATCTTGTTCTTAGATGATCTGGAACTAATTTGCAGTATAAGTTGATGGTTTTTGAATTTGATACAGTCCTTTAATTTGGATTCATGCATACCAAAGCTTTCATAATCTAGATGGCTTTCCTGCTAATGCATCTCTTTATTCATTTCAAATTAAATATTTTGGCAAAACTGATGATAATTAGTCTTATCTAAAGAAACCAATTCCTTTGGAAGATAGTTTCCTTCTTCTTTTGTGTGTACTTCAATCTTGGGATAATTATTAATCCCTCTAAAAGATAGAATGAGTTGAAACCTTGTATCGTGATGGGTTTTCGGTGAGGTTGTGGTTGCTATCCTTTCTACTTCGGACTTTGATTTGATGGGGAACTGCTGGTTTAGGAAGCAACTTGTGAGTTTGCAGTATCTTCTAATGCAAGGTCAGGTGTGTATGCTTCCCATTTGTTCTTTATAGTTTGTTATGGTTTTCTGCAACTTGGTTTTGGTGGTTATGGATCATTTAGAGAATCTAATTTTATAGGTGAAAATCTATTAGATGCTTAATTTGTTTATTTATTTTTGGTTCTGTCTTGGTCACCAGTAAATTGATTGATTATTTTTTTTTTTCCTTGAATCATCTCTTTGAGCCTGATAGCATTTGCATGTGAGAGTGATTATTTTTACTTGACAATTGTATCATTCCAGAGTCCTCTGCTTTGCTCCTCTCTAAGATTCAGAACCAAAGATGTTTCTACTGATGATTTTGTGTTCATGAGGCAGAATATTAGTCCAACCATTGTGTGAAGTTATCTGCTTATTCACATATAGAAGCATATATAAAGTCTGATTCTCTTCGTCTCTTTCTGAATCAGATACCATCATCTTTGAGAACTATACGAAGTAAAGAATTAACAAGGTGCTTTTGAATTCACCTCCTTTCTGTGCTTGATGAAAATATAAAGTTTTCTACAACAAATTTATATTTCAATGTCTGAAATGAATCTGAACACAGCTGGATGCATTGATAGGAATTGAAAATATACATTTTTCACGAGGACATCTTGAATTGAAAAGGAACTCCAACACATTTTCTGCAATGGGCATCCTTAGGGTTGATAAATTGGCAATCTCTGATTCTTTAGGAACTTGTCTTTTATTGATAATCAAGTATCTATGAACTTAGTCAGTTCCATTATATCTTCCCATACCTTTCTGGGTATCTGATGTGACTGCTGCTTTCTAATAAGACTAAACTGAATGGAAAATTGTGGAACAGTTTACACATGGCATATAAAGAAGTAGGTTGTTTTGGAACTGGTCAATATACATTCCCTGACTGCAAGGTAACGTTATTGAAACTGTCTATCTGTTTCGCTGATCAGGTGAGAAACCTAGCTGAGTATTCTTTAATTCTTTATAAGTGGTGCAGTTATTCCATTCACCTCCATCTTGCCTTGCATAAACCATTCCATTGTGGAACATGTGATGAAATGCTCCTTTATGCTATAGTAACATACGTATTTGGGGGTTGTATGAATACAGTAACATACTTTGAGTATTCTTGGTTGCTTCAACCAACATATAGGCCATTGCCATACTGTTTATGGTGAGTAAACCACAGGCCTAGTGTACCCCTTATCTGACATTTGCTCGTCTTGAACTTCTTGATGACTTGTGTAAATTTTACCATGACACATGCATTTAGCTTTATTGCTTACCATATTTTTATAAGGGAAATGGAAGTGAATTAATTGTTAATTAAAAATTTGCATTTAAATGTTCAACTCCCTGAATGTTTGTTTAATAGGTTAGTTATGGCAAATGTTTCAGAGTTCTCAACAATCCAAATGTTACCTTGCACTTCTATTCAGAGGCTGTGGATGTCATCAGTAATACCAAGGGCTAGATGTCTTTGCAGCAACTCCATGTCTTGTCACTAATAATTAACTTATTTTCATTGTTGTCCTCTGCATCATCCATCTTGTACCTAGCATTTCTTGGGCATGCTTTTGAAGACCTCTACTTGGTTAGTTACTTGGTATCAAAGTATATCTAGTGTAAAGAGCTTTGACAATGGGTAGAACTTGTTTGTATTCTGCATTGTAAGTCCATAACTGTACTCCTAAATGATTTGGTAATTAACAGTTGATGTTTTAGGTCATCAATTTCTTGATCTACTTTTGTAATTGTTTGTAATATTTTTTAGATATTAAATGTGATTGATTTGAATAATTGTCTATTTTATTTCTGTTTTGATAGATTACAGCTATGAAGATGAGAAATGGATTTTATATTTTAAAAAAAAATACATATTTTATGGCGGCGTTTTCTAGTAAGCGCCGCCGTATGATCATCAACGCCAATATAACAGCCCTTAGGAACCCAGGTCTGCGTAAAACTAATAAACGGCGTTTCTGGACGCCGTTATAGGTTTCATAAAGGGCGTGTGAAGTTCCTTGATATCTTGCGGCGTTTACTATGAAACACCGGTAATGATTACAATATACCGGCGTTTGTTACAAAACGCAGGCACATAGTATTTACACAGGCGTTTACTAGAAACGCCGCAGTTCGTTGGCTACGTTGCCTATAGCGGGTTATATGCAGCGTTTGAGGAAACGCCGGTGTATAGATTTGCCGGCGTTTAGTATAACTACGCCAGCGTTTAAAAACGCCGCTAAAGACCTATATTCTTGTAGTGCAACACGGCCACCACAACCATCACCACCGCCACCACCCACCACCACCGACCACTCACCACCACTACCACCGCCACCACCCACTACCCACTTCCACCACCACCACCATAGCTGCTAGCACCACCACCACTGCCACAACCACTATCATCACCATAACGACCAGCATCGCCGCCACCATCGCCGCCACCATCACTGCCACCACCACCACAACCACCGTCACCGCCACCACTGCGGCCCCACCTCTACCACTACCACCACTATCACCCCCACCACAACCACTGCCACCTCCACCCACCACCTACCATCCACCATTGCCATTACCCACCACCATCATCGCTACCACCACCTACCACTCACCACCACCACCACCATCATCGCTACCACCACCTACCACTCACCACCACCACCACCACCACCACCCACCACTACCACGACTGTTTTTCTAGACTTTGATTGGGGGAATAGTATGTTATCAAACATGTTTCTAATCTAAAGATGCTCTGAAATCCAATTCAGAATTACGCTATTAAACAAGTTTCTACTCCAAAATAATCTTGGAGTAGTTTGAAGTAGAATTCAAATTTGAACCAAAATCTAGAATCCAGAAGCAGAAGTCAATCTCAACAAGAGGGACCAAGTGCTGGAAGATGGAGGAAGCTCATTAGCTGCAGCAAGAGTATTGATCATGCAAGCTTAAAAGTTGCAGAAAATTTAGAATTCCAGCTATAATCTCTCTTTGATTAAGCCATTGCAACCCCGGGTAAGTTTTAATTCACTACTGAGTATTGGAAAGTGTTTGCATGTTGAGTTAATGAAAGGGAAATGCAGTTTCAAACATAGTTAAGTTTCTAGGTATTGGAGATGATGAACCGCAGCTGTTCATCAAGGATTTTAACAAAGCAAGCAAAGAAGCAAATGCATGCATGAATAAAATGGGAAAAATGATTCTTATAAATAGTGAGCACTTGTAAAATTTGTATTTGAGCTTAGTAGATGAGTTAAGAGTGTTAGACGATGAAGAATTTGATAGAAATAAAAAGAAGAGGGGAAAATTTCGAAGGGAATGGGGAGTTGTAATTGATATTTAGATGGTTTGGGGAATTGAAAACACTCCCAACATATTGTTAACACTCCCAACATATTGTATATTCACTTAAGGAGGTATGGGAGGTTGAAAAATGTGTGAAAAACAAAAAAGAACCGAAGTTGGGGGCCAGAGCAGGCTTCTGCCTGTCTGGCGGTTGATTAGCTTGGGGGCGGTCGACCAGCTCATTTTGGTCGACCACCAAGCCCAAAATGGTCGACCGCTAGGGCTATCCATTTTGGGCATTTTAAAATAGTTTTTGTTGATTTTTTTTCAATGGTTTTTATTAACCAGTAAACTAAATGTGATTTAAATTTGACAATTTTTCATATATTTTTGGAACTCAAATGAATTTATTATCGATTTAAGGTTTAATTTGCCGAAAATGCTGTTACAGTAGGTTTGGGTGCTTAAATGATGGGGCTTTCTACCTAGGGGACCTAAATGGATAGGAAAACTAAACAAAAGGTTAGAGGGTTTAATTATGATGCATTGTAAGGGATTAGAAGAGATTTCTTGAATTAATTAAGGTCCCATATACTCAGGTTTTAAATAAGGACAGCACAGTAAGGGAAATTTTAAGCTTAACCCGAAGGAAGGTCATTTTTTTACCAAGAAGTTCAAGTAAGAAAATGATACATCCCAATAGTTTTAATATCCTTTTTAGGGTTTGCTCATGCATTTTATGAAAGGAAAATATGGCTTAGGACCTTATTGATACATTCGAATCTTACTTTAAGTGCAAGAGGTTGAAACCAAGGGATTTATAGTGATCAATGTGAGTAAATGACATCTTTTATCTTGTAGTAGGCTAGTACTATGATTAAATCTATGTGTTTGATGTGGTGATGAATGCTCATTGAGTTTGGTGTTTATATATATGTACCCATTTATGTAAGTTTAAAATGATTCTCTATTTTAGTATGTGGATTATGAGTTATATGGTGCAAGATGTTAAATACAGTGTATGTGTCGATAATTAATGTTGATATATGTTAGTTCACATGCTATGATGAACATTGGAAGGTTCCTCAATGAATTACATGGTACATAATGCTATAACAGAAGTAAAGTCATTTTATTGAAATTTGTCTACAAGTTATATTAATGTGAACTAATGGGCAAAACTAGAGGACAACAAACCTTGTTATTGTAAATTTTAGGTTTCTATAAGATGTTGATGTATAGAACACCTTGGTAGACTGCCATAAACTTGTAGGAGCTTGACACAATCAAAAAAACAATAGGAAATGGGCTTCACTAGGAGAAATAAGGGTAGAAATGGAGTGAATTTATACTATAGCAGAAAATGTTATTTTTTTCTTAACTTGTTAGGAAAATTATGGATAGCAAGAAGGTTTTATGATGGCATTGATGACTTGTAGTAGATGTTAATGAAAGACAAATGGTTACATAGTACTATCAATAGTTGCATACACAAAATGCAACTAAATGGATAGTAAATCGAAATTAATGTTTAACAAAAAGTAGAACCTAGGAATTCAGTCTAGGTGAGCAAGAATATCATGGTAAATGGAAAAAACAGGAGCATCCGGTGAGTCAAACAAGCAGCAAGAAACGGGAGCATCCGGTGAGCCGAACAAATGACAATTAACGGAAGCAACCATCGAATCAAACAAATGGTAAGAAACAGAAGTATCCGGTGAGCCAGTCAAGTGACAAGAAACGAAAACATGGAAATGGATAAGTTCGGATCATCTGCATGTACATGTACTTTCTATGGGATCTCATCGTCGTTGATATAATATGAGACCCACTGATCATGAATAGTGATTAGATCTCACATAGGATACAAACACATTCAACTGAACTATTCTCGTAACCAAAAAATAAATAATAAAAACCTTGATTTTTTACTTTTATCTTCGATCCAACCACCCATTTGTCAGTGCATTTAAAACCAAATTAAAAACTCTAGGATTCCAAGGCCAGTGCTCGTCACATATGCGCTTTCCCATTCTATGTCACAGGTTATTGTTTGATTCTTCCAGTAATTAAAAGCAACGAATTCATTGCTAAAAAGTTCCATTGCAATGGAACCAACTGATCAAGAAGGGTCTAATGAACTCGATATGACACTGAGAGGGGGGGGGTGAATCAGTGTTTGAAAATTCTTCCTAATTATTTCACTGCTGCCCAGAGCTGATGGAGATATATTCTTTTACACACACACAAGCGTATGCAAATTTACCTCGCTACCACTCAGTGGTCAGGTCTACCAGATTTGCACACCCACCCTGCAAGCCATTCCACGCACTCCAAAATATACCAGAAAGATAAAACAATCAACACAAGGATATTATGTGGTTCATTAACATAGTGTGTGATGGCTAGTCCACGGAGTAATGCTCAATAGGCTCCGTATTTACTCAGCATTCAACTTTTAGTCTTTTACAAGACAAGGATACTAACCCTAGGTTTTCCCAGTATAAAACTGAGAGGGCGCAACAACGCCAAGATTCAGGCTACAACGGCCAGTGTCCAGCACCCATTGAACACACTACGCTTAACCCGTACCCACGGGTAGCAAATAATAATTTTTTAGGCTTATAATTATGCCTTACAATTTTCCCCCACTAGCTAGGTATTCAATAATTTTCACCTACGCTAGCATACAATATATTGAAAGCAACAAATAGATAGAGAATTGAAAAATCTCACAATTGCCTTCGAATGACCAACAATATCTCTGAAGTTTTACACTGCTCTCTGATACTCTCCAACAACCTTCAATGATGATAGAGATCGATTCACAGAGCACACCTCATCCACAGGCTTCCAATCTCTTCCACACAACCCATAATCACCATGAATATAAACATAAAATCTCTACTGACATCTCAAAGGGATTTAACACTCCATTGATACACAGAGAAGAGGTAGTTGGTGATAGATCACTCCCACAGGGCACGAAACCCTAGAAAATCTTCTTTCTACCTTCAAAACGCTCTTTTTAATTTTTCTTAGTGTTTTTTTGACTCCCAACGGCACCCAATAAGTAGATAATACAAAAATATGAAAACTGCAACTTGAACGGACCGATTTGGAGTTCGGATGAAGAAGTTATGTCGGTTTGAAGTTCGGCCAATGAGATTCAGCCAAATAGAATATTTCGGAGGCTTACCGTACACCCTCGCCGCACCAGAGGGCTGCCTATTATGCGTTGTCGCGTTATCATTGGCTGGATCTAGAATCTCTGCAATCGGCCATTGGATTGACTTCAAAAAGGCGGGATTTGATACCAGCCTTTGGATCTGGATAAATCACGTCAGATTTTGTCGGCTTCAGTATTGTCCACAAGATCTAGATCTTGATCGTCGCCGCACGATGAATGCGCCACACCGAATCATAGATCCTATTTGATATAATAGGAATCACCATATTAACTTGCGTTCCTCCAATCAGATTGCACACAGGAGCATCAAGGCGCGTCGGCTCCTATACACATTAGCCCGCCATTTTCAGATCCATCCGATCAGGATCTTGACGACGTGGCTCATTATGAGCCGTCCAAAAAGAATCTTCAACCATTTATGATAATTGCGACTTAATCCATTAACTTTTAATAATCACAAATAAGCCCCTGAACTCTTTAAAAATGTTACTGTTTTCCCTGTACCAAAACAACTCGTCGAGAGCTTTATTTTTTGGCCATTTTTGAGCGATCCGACGAGAATCGCGATATCTCCCTCATCCGAAATCGAAATTAAGCGATTCAAGTTGCGTTGGGAAGCTAACTCGACGCTCTACGTCTTTCCAATGCCAGATCTCCATGAACCTACTGCGGGATCCACCAAAAATAGGCCCAAAGTTAAAAGTCTATAAAACATAGGATTTTGGATTTGAAACTTTGCGTGCATGCATGCCAAGTGCCGTGGGCTGCCATGTTGACATGTCACCTTGCCACCACACCCGTGGGTCCCACGCACAGTCTCTCTCCTCTTTCTCTTTCTAGTTTCTCTCTCCTCATTCTCTCTCTACATGTTCTTTCTTCCTGTAATGCTTCAAGATGCCCCAACACTGCCTTATCATCAAAAACTTGGTCACATCACCAGAAATTGTGCCACATCACCAATGGGGCCCACAGACACTCTTTCTCATCAAACTTGATGTAGAATGTCATTTAACTCGCTGCAAGCCATCTAAGACCTACTATAAGAGATGTAGAACACTGTAAAATCCAACTATGAGGTTGCTCGAGGTTTCTCCAGTTTTACCATTTGCACTGACACTCTCTCTCCTACACTGACACACTCTTTCCTACACTGATATTCTCTCTCCTCATTTCTTTGACTGTATGCTCACAAACACTGTCACATCAGCCAAGTTGCCAACAATGACAACATAAAATCCAACATGGTCATTGTCGGTAATGACGAAAAGGAATCAAATTTGTTACATGGCCAATGTCCCTGAGCTTCAGATTGGTCGGTTGAAGTACTCTACATTCAGTCTAAGTTATTTCTCTTAAAACATGGAACTTGAATTTTCTTATATGATCACCACTCTATATATATATATATATATATATATATATATATATATATCAAGAAATTACATAAAGAATACTTTTGTTGTTGGGGAGGGAAGGGATCATTCAACCAGAGAAGGGATCATTCAACCAGAGGCATGAATTATTTACGCAAAAAGAGCTTTTTTTTTTCTTTTTTTTTTTTTTTTTTTTTTTTTTGTGGTGGTGGTAAGAACAACAAGAGGTTAGAACTGAATGAATTTTTTTTTTCCCGAAATAATAATACCCATTTGTTCCTCCCATAACCCTATCAATGATGGCTTTTCGTTCCCTTTAGTCTTTGGCAGTCCATCTTAAGGAATCTTCCTGTCTCCCATGATATATTAATTCACACCAGTATCTTGAGATGCACAGTTATGGGGAATTAAAAAAGTTGAAAAAACAGAGGAACTTTGGAAGGAGGAGTAGAAGAAGAATACTTACCTTGTAAACAGAAGAAGTTGAGACCTGGGTATTTGAGGAGCTACTGCAGTTAGGCTTTTGCTGTTTCTATGCATTTATTATTATTATTATTATTATTTTCATATGGGTTTTTGATCTAAAATTTTGGGTTAGGGTTGACGGTGAAATGGCAGGTAGTTGCAGAGTTATCGGATGAGGTAAAGGAAAAAGGCCGAAGACTTTTGGTACCGGACATGGACCATGGTAGCCAAACATGTTATGAAACTCCACCTTTGTAGTGACCCTCCCTATAGAAGAATTCAATCCAATAAGTCATGGTGTAATGGTTCTGACAGTTCTTAATTCCGTACAGTGTTTTAGTTCCGGTTATCAGAGTCAGTATTGGCCAAGTCAAAACCAATCTGATATCTCATCACTTTTTTAAGTGGGGTTAAATTGCATTGGAAAAATGTAAATTTGATCATAAGCAATCATCCCTCAATTTCTCTCTTTTGTGGAACAGAAAATTTCTTCCCTTAAATCAATGGGCCGTAGAACGTTGTCCCGGCTATGTTCCTTGCGCTTTGAAATGATTAGGAATGGAATGGTCATTTCAGTGACTCACGTGAGAGGACTGAGGGAAACACAGCTGGATAATGTTCTTTTCTCCAAAAATAATATATGAACTCACCTAAAACATAATACCACATGCATTATTGGGTTTACATGCCAATGGCCATCGAGATGGATGTTCGGTTTTACCAAATGGATGGATTTTCTTTATAATGTGGTAAAGCGTGACAAATCCTCACTTCACGAGTAATTGTTGCATTTATCATTACAATTTTAAAGTTCACGTAATCACATCTTTAAGGCGTCTTAGCTCTCTTAGGGGCTGTTTGTTAAAACTTCAACTCTGAGATTCTTACTTCTGGTTCAAATTTCTATTCCAACTTTAAAAGGATTCAGGAGTATATGGGAGTAGAAACATGTTTGTTAACCTAATTTAGTCATGAACTCCAAAATGGTATTGGTGGGTGGTGGATAGTAACACTAGTGGTGAATGGTGATGGTTGGTGACGGTGGTGGGTGAAGGGTGGCGGTTGGTGGGTGGTAATGGATGGTGGTGGCGGTGGTGGTGGGTGATAGTTGGTGGAGGTGGTGGGTGGTGGTGGCGGTGGTTGGTGGCTGGTGGTGGTGGCGATGGTAGGTGGTGGTGGTTGGTGGTGGATGGTGGTGGCAGTAGTGGGTGGTTGGTGGTGGCGACGGGGGGTGGTGGTGGTGGTTGGTGGCTGGTGGTGGTGGCCATAGTAGGTGGCAGTGGGTGGTAGTGGATGGTGGTGGCGGTGGTGGGTGGTTGGTGGTGATGGCGACGGGGGGTGGTGGTGGTGGCGGTGGTGGTGGGTGATAGTTGGTGGTGGTGGTAGGTGGTGGTGGCGGTGGTTGGTGGCTGGTAGTGGTGGCGATGGTAGGTGGCGGTGGGTGGTGATTGAGGATGGTGGTGGTGGTGGTGGTGGTGGTGGTGGGTAGGGGTGGCTGTGGGTGGTGGCAGTGTGGTGGTGGTGGTGGTGGTGGCGGCAGTGGGTGGTGGCGGCAGTGGGTGGTGGAGGGTGGTGGCAGGTGGCGGATGGTGGTTGGTGGCTGGTGGGTTGTGGTGGGGGTAGTGATATTTGGTGGTAGTAGTGGTGTAGGGTGATTTTTATTCCAAAATTGTACTCTGAAGTAGAAAAGCATCTATTTGATACTCTAAAAAATTGGATTCTAGAGTTCATTTGGAGCCGGTTCACTCATGGATTCTCCAGAAGTCCGAACCGGGTTATTAAACAGGCTTCTACTCCATTTATGTTCCAGAAGTCAGAATCCAACTTCTGGAGTGTTACCAAACACCCCCTTAAGATTCCCACGAGTCTAGACTCCAACTCCAACCAATGATCTCTTGCAACATATCCCTGTGAACATAGCTCAGACTGAAAATTGAAATTATTTTTGTTTTATTGTTGCTAGAATCCACCACGATCATTGTGTAAGGGTGTCAAATCTAGGCCCAGACCTGTAGTACCGACCGTATCGGCCCGATATAGCCCAAACCTAACTCGGACCGAGATAGGTTTGGGTCTAGGCTTGTAAAGCTTGACATCGTTTCCGCAGACCAAAACCAGACCGGACCAGCCCTTTAAGAAGCCCGAACTAGTCCGAACCAATAATACCCAACCCAAACACCGATAAAGCTCGTAAAGAAACCCGAACCGATTCTTTTTGTTACTCAAATAATAACCAATTGATGAAGGATCTAACCAGATAAATGCAAATATATAATCCATTATCCATGTTAAGATGCCCCTATGATCCATCAAAACTCAATCGCTTACAATTGTATTAAATATGAACAAAAAGTGGCACAAAAAAATTATTGTCAACGAAGGCAGCCCAATAAGCCAGATAAACCCAGACCGGACCAAGTAGGCCCAAAATCAACCTTGTAAGCCCAGCTTGATAACAACCCGACACTGGACCGGCTCATTAATTATTGTGTCCAGCGTAGCCCACCCCAACCCAAACCCTTAATGGACAGGTTTCTATCTGGGCTTATAAAGCCCGACACCGTTTTAGCTTGGATCGAAACCAGACCAGACCGGCTTGTTGACACCCTTCCCATCTGGGGTGTAGTTAACTTGATGAAACATGTGGATAAGTGAACAAAAGAGGTTAAGCTCTTGGCCCTGTGTTACTCAGATACTCAAGTTAGGATTCTAATCAGCAAGCAGTGAGGTCGGCTCAATAAAGTATGAGCCGAGGTGATAAGAAAGGGGTAGTAGAAAGTAAGAGTGCGGTAATTGTAAAAGCTATCTAAACTTGAACTCGTATCGTTAAGATCCATTTATAGTCGTGTTTTATGTCGGATTCTTCCTGAACTTAAGTAGGGGATGAGTGGATGCGTATTCAGCACGTTGCTTGTGGGCAGTCCGAGCTTTACCTCCATTGGTCCTAGGAGTAAGGGGCAAGTTGATGTGCGTTGTTATGAGTCGATATGGTTGGCGCCATAGTGTTCCGCATTGGAGTAGGGAATGGCGGATGCATGTTTGGTACATCATCTGTAGACAAGCCAAGCATACCTTTGTTGTTTTAGGTAGGCTGACATGGTCGGCTCTTATGGGCCGATGTGGTCTATGCTTTGAGGCATTGGCAAGCAGAGGTGTCATGCTCCCATTGGTCATTATTATGTTGATGTGGCGAGATACTATGGGCCAACATGTTGTGCTCCCATTAGTTGCCGTTATTTATAACCAACAGTAGCCCAAAACTCCTTTGGATTTGCATGGTCCAATTGCGTAAAGAAAATGAAAAAATTGGATGTGTTGCTTTATACCTATCTACCCTCTTCACATCTTGACTTTCATAGCATGGACTCTATGAGCTGGTCAGGATTTGATTGTAATGGTTCTAAAATGAATTGTGGTGCTTATAGACTGTGAATAGAGTTTGGATTTTGCCTTGGGCCTTGGATTGAATATGGGCTTGAATAGAGAGTTGGTCGGTGACGGTCACATGGGCTGGCAGGCTCTCTCTCTCTCTCTCTCTCTCTCTCTCTTTGATTGAGTCCCTCTGTTTTTTAAGATTGATGTTTTCTTACGAAGACCAATTCTTTGAGTGTAACATAACTGGAGGAGCTTCACAGGAACTGTTCTATCTTGAGGATTGATTCATGGGAATGTGAATACGATCTTTAAGGATAATAACAAGTGGCACAACTCAGCCCTATCCAATTATGTCTACAAATGGTATTAATGCTTACCTCTAAATCCTTTACAATTCTAACATATTGTATTATGTATTCCGATTTGGGTGTTATCATTTTTAGTCATTAAAATTAGATTTTTATTTGAGTCTCGACCTTATTTTCAACTTACTTTACTACAATCCACAATCTAGAGCATGAAACCTTTAAGTTATCAAATCAAAGCCTGAAACTTGTTGCAAAATCATTTTTTTATTTGAGAAGCATGGAAATTAAGTATCTGTTTAGGTATAGAAATCTTCTCCCGCCAACCTGCCGTCTGTCTTCTTGCTAAGGGCGGGATTTCAGTCGGCTCATCTCCCATGTATTGGTAAGCGGGCCGACTAATCCCCAATCCTTGGATCAGCCGCGGGAGAGAATTTTTATCCTCTGATTAGTTACACTGCTTCATGGTTGCGTTCGAAGAAGGGAAACCCAAAAAAAATGATGAGATCATATTAGTTATTAACGTGTAGATCAAGCATGTATTTGTAGAGTTGGTGTTAGTGTCACTACTGACACGGTCACTCAAAGCACCATACATGATGTCGCATGGATAAATATTTTTATTGATTATTTTCTCTCACTTCCTTTGACCATTTGAGAGATTACCCCATACTGACGATGTGGTAAATCCCTGTGCTTAAAAATTTTTAGGTTTTGTGTTATAATATGATTAATTCCTTAAGTCTGAAATTTAACATGTATGAATTGCTATATGATAAAAATAATACATGGTTACAAAAATCAATTGTCACCAACGTGGTAACAAGAAGATAATCCCATAATTAAAAAAAAAAAATAGTAGGGCCATTCTTCTCTTTTAGTTTCACAAGGCGAAATTTTTTTTATGTTAGAAAGATGACTACATTTTTTGTTTTTTTAGACTACAAAATCGTTTTCGGATCTCTTGAGTGTACACAATTATGAGAATTTGGAATTTTTAGAGCTTCAAATGTGATTTACTTTTTAGGAATAGGATTTCTCACAACACCAGTATAGGAAGAATATCTATGGAGTGGAACCGGAGATAGATGTATTATGAGAGTTTGAAGGGCTAAAGATTAATTTCTTTTCTATTTTTGTTGGGTATACAGTGTTGTGTGTAAGAAAGGATATCTTTAATGGAAGGCTTACATGGTAAGGAAGAGAAAGTATATCAAAGAGGAAAAAGAAAATACTAGAAATGTGGAAAGGTATGAAAGAGAATTTTTGTTAGGCAGCCACCATGGATGTTTCTTCATATTTTCCGAACTTCTAGAGAGATGAGCAAAGCATGAATGTGGAAAGACATAAGCACAACATATTTTTAAAGAAAAGGGTTAGAATAGAAGATAAGGCATGACTCACATTGTTATCTGTCAAATGTATCCATCCTAATTGTGTAATGGTAAATTGCAACCGTTTAGTATGATAATCCAAACATGATGATGTAAGTAATTTTAAACTACATTTATATGGTCATCTATCGCAACTCGCAAGCCAAGAAGGTCAGCTTTTTTCCTTATTTTATTTAATTTAGACCCTTTTAATCTAAAATCACTCAAATAAAATACTTATTCTCTAATTGCAAAACTAAGTCTTAGGAAAACAGTGTGGGATCAATGTGGGAGTGTATGTATAAGCATCCAACTAGGGGGTGGGATGGTTATTTAACCCCGCCTGCATCTGGACGTAGATTCACAGGACAAAAATCTAAGCACAAACCTGAGCAGACATACAAACACGCAAAGTTCTAGCATATGAAGCAAGTAGAAGAAAGATGAGTGAAGCATGAAATATGCATAATTTAAAAAAGGCAAAAGTAGAGAAAGTAAGATCTATAAGATCTATAGAGATAGCAAGCAAGATAGAATTAGAATGGGATTCATACCAATTGGAAAAAGTGAAAAGAAACAAGGAGAGATTGGATAAAGGCCTAATAAAGTATAGTTAGTTAAAATGCATGTAAAATTTTATGTCTAAAACACCTTATCCAGTATCGAGCAAAAAGATGTAAGGCAAAATACATAGATTTTATAAATAATTGTATGAAATGCATATAAAATGGGACTTGGATCCTCTTCAGCCTGATCCAACGGCTGAAGATCGGTCGGTGCTCATATACCATACATGCCTATGGGGTGTTGATTGATCCCAGCCATTGGCAAGATGTCCAGCAAGTGGAGAGGAATTTTGTTCCTAGAAAACGACATCTAGTATTCAAAATAACATCTAAAATAATGCTTAGAAAATTATATGAATCAATTAAGTAAGTTTAGAAACCATGGTCTAAAAAAAAAAAAAAAAACCATAACACATTGATGTAATTGA
This sequence comes from Protea cynaroides, assembly GCA_028583415.1. Classification (NCBI taxonomy): domain Eukaryota; kingdom Viridiplantae; phylum Streptophyta; class Magnoliopsida; order Proteales; family Proteaceae; genus Protea; species Protea cynaroides. The sequence continues at coordinate 66,805,109 of CM053266.1, read as the reverse complement.
GATAAGCCATCAAATTCTATCAAATGCATTACTACCAACTCCAATGGTCAAAAAATGACTAAATGCATCATTGTGGAAACAAAATAGATGACTTGGAGAAAAAATAATCCGACTGGAAGGAGATGGTTTTCCGATAGAACTTGGGAATTAAAAATGTTGGAATTAGGTAAGGCAGGTGGGTTTATTGATTGAGTCTAAAAATTGATTAATTAATTAGAGGTTCCAAACATGGTTTTAGGTATTCGATTCAGATCTGCTGTTGATTGGTACTGGTATCGGCAGTGTCTGACACGGATACTTAACCGATATAGTATTAGAAGATTCAACATTTTAAAGCAAAATTAAAGATATGACATCTATAGATCCGATCCGGTATCGGTTTCTCAAGTATTCCATACCTGTTCTGACTCAGTAAACCAAAAGTCTAAAACCATGGTCCCAATAAAGTCAATGGCGTATGGAGAATTGGATTTAGGGTGAGAGTCCACGCCCTCCTCTTCTTCTTTTCTTGTTGCTTTTCTTTTTTGACTTCCACATCTTCTTCTTCCTTCATTTATTTTTTTCTCCTTCTACCGTTATTTCTGGTTGTCTTCTATCATGGGTTGTGTTTAAATTTAGAGATGCATGTTCTTCTTCTTCTTATCTTCCCTCATATTAATTCTTTGGTTAAAAGAGGGTTTCTCTGATGTTTAAGGCCACACCTTGGACTTAAAGAAGAAGAAGAAGAAGAAGAAGAAATGGAAAGCTCTACAGTAGTGGGATGCATGGCGGTGTTTGCAGTTTCAGGGAGCGTAGTACTGGTGGCCCTTCAAGTTCATAAGCGTCTCCTTTCAGAATTTATGAACAAGTTTGAGCTGGAGTTAGCAGCTGGTATTATTTCTTCTTCTTCTTCTTTTTTCCCTCGTTTTTATTGATCAGTTTCTTTGGGTTGATTTGATAATTAGGATGATCGATCTGGAGATATGAATTGTGAGAAAATCCTTTCAGTCTCAATATCTTTCATCCTTTATAGAAAGATCAGATATCCTTTCATTTCGTTGTCATTATGTTTTCTTCTTAGACTAATTCTTCAATCAATCTTAGACTTGCTTTTCTAAGGAATTCATGGAAGGAATTCACAGAAAGCTCCCCTCTTTATCCCTGTGCGTACGTATTCGAAATTTTGAAGGATCGAGTTAGACGTATGACAGACGTTCATGCAGGATCAATCGTAATGCCACACATGTCTTCATTTTTTATTTATTTTTTTGGTTGGTCGGATCCCTTCCTAATGAATGGAGATCCTCTCTCCTCACTGGTAATCACTCCACACCTTCAGGAGGATTCAGAAATCATCCATGAATCCAGGACCCACATCTCTTGAGTACAGCAGGAACCACACCCATGCATGGATGGTTCCCAAGGATTTGGGGCGATTACTTGTTGGGAGTGGATCCAAACTCCTTCACAGGTATCCTCTATTGGAAATAGACCCACATTGTTAATGAGATTGGAATCCTGTGATCTTATATATGGAGAGTCCCTTCACTTACTAGTTCGAACTTTTGAGTTGGAAACTTGACATGGTATCAGAGCCCCAGATTCCCTCTCATATTAATCCTAAAAAAAAAAAAGAGGCTAATAAGTCACCGAAAGAGGGACGCCAGATGCACAAAAAAGGGATTATGGTCACCTAAAGAGGGACGATCACCCAAAAGAGGGACTATATGTCACCCAAAGAGGGACTATAAGTCACTCAAGAGGGATCAATCACCCAAGAAGAGGGACCAGTCACCTGAAAAATGTGAAAACACTTCCTGATGTCAAATTCCAAAAACCAGCGAGAAGTTCCCCACTCTTCTTTGATCCGTCTTAGGGCCGAGAAATGCCATGTATTGTCACATATACTACCACATATACACCACCTAACGGTGGGGTTAGATGTGAGGGGGAGTATTGGGAATAGTCTCACATTGCTAATGAGATTGGAATCCTGTGATCTTATGTATGGAGAGTCCCTCCACTTACTAGTTCAAACTTTTGAGTTGGAAATTTGACACCCTCCACATTCAATGGATGGACGGTGATGAGTCCCTTGGAGGGTATCCTTAATCCTCCCATGGACTCATGCAGGGTGATGGACTCTATGTAAGGGTAACCATACAGGGAGAGGAACTAGCATCCCTATTTGTGTGTGTGTGTGTGTGTGTGTGTGTGTGTGTGTGTAAGTGTATTGGAGGTTGGAGGGTGGAGGAGGGAAGGAAGGAGTTTAGATCATCTGCATGTACATTTACTTTCCATGGGATTTTTACCATCGAAGTGGAGTGGCCTCTAGAGTATGGGGCCAACTTGATGTAAATGGTAATAGGATCCCAAGGATGATGCAAGTACATTGAGTTGAACTATTCTCAAGAGGGGGAGGGCGTGGGGTAAGTTACCGGAGTAATTGTCTAGAATTTAATTTCACTTCCCTTTATTTCTCGGGCCACAATACCTTTTGTTTTCTGTTTGGATAATCAAAGTTCAATCTAACTCCAATAAATTAATTAATTCAATCAAAAGAATTATGGGGTGTGTAGTCTGGTTCTATCTCTCTTTGCTTTGAAATCTAGGCCTCTTTATTTCTCATCCAAGTGATCGACTACTGATACTTCATGTACTCCCATTTTCTCTGCTAGTATATAAGGTTCCAATATACTCCACTAACGTGTAGATCCCTCTCCCATGAATTATATATTATTGGAAAAATTACATATACTACCCTGGACTATGGACTAATTACATCTACCATCCACTAGTTTCTAACAATTACAAATCCCACCCCTGATTTCATAAACGTGGAACAAAAAGGTCCATTCCGTAATGGTGTTAAGTTTGTTGGTGATGTCAGATAGTTCTAAAATTTTAAGGATGAAAAAACCTTTCGCCTTTCTCTTTTTCTATTTTGCGAAGAAGAACAATCTTTGCCTTCAACAGTAGCTTCTCCTTCAACTACTTTGACATCATATCCTTCCACAGTTAGTCTGACGACGATGATGACGACGATCAGTCAAAAGGGTATTTCTCCGACTCTGACGTGCGGCTTTAATTAGGTTCATTTTCTGTAGAAAAAAAAATGTAGCTATTCTTCATTTCTTGTGGCTCGCTGAAGATGCTCCATCGATTGAAATCGACCCACTTCCGATCGTAGAAGCTCACCGTGGGCTATCGTGGCTTGATTAGTGAGAGCTCTAGCAGTAAAATTCTAGAATTCTAGAATCAACCTTTGATTTTGAGGTGGATTACAGAATCAAGATAGGATTTTAGAATCAACCATGTAAAAATGCTCACCTTCAATACAATGAGAAAACCTTTGTTTCCAATTGAGATTCCGAGTTAAGGAAAGAGAAACCAGTTTGTGATATCTCTTGTTGGCATTGGATTTTGAATTGGTGATCGTTGATCTCCCATGGGGATTTCACAATCCCCACTGTCAGCAACTGTCTCACTGTAACTCCTATATACAACAACTTGCAACAAGGGATCCGCCTCCAACCCACCTAATCTCTGCAACTTTTTATTGATGCTGATATCTCTGCCCACCGCTACTCAGTGAACCAAATCAAAGAGCCCAAAAACCATAATCAACTGAGTAATTTTGGGAATTGACAAACGTAGCTACACCGAATGCAACTAGTAAAGCAACATAAGTTCCCTCCCACACATCTCCAATTTCATTCTTCAAGGAAAGAGTAGGCTTTGTTGTAATATTTCTCCTTCGCCCGCTACATACGTTCAACATCCACACAAAAAATTTTTGGTTGCGTCTCGATTTATTGATTTCAAATTTCTATACTGATTTCAATCGGAATTGGCGATCAATCGATTCCATCTTCGATTCCGCTTACTAAACAACTAAATCTTGGTTTCAGTTGTTTGATCTATAGATACCAATTGTGAAATTCAACCATTATTAGTTGTAAACCCAAGAAGGGAAAAGTTGTCTTCTAAAATTTAGACTTAACACCATTAATATTGGAATAGACCTTTTTGTTACATGTTAATGAAACTAGGGGTGGTATGTGTAATTGTTAGAAACTAGTGGATGGCAGGTGCAATTAGTCCATAGTCCAGGGATAGTACATGTCTTCATAATGCTCTTGCATATTTATTTGATTATTTGTTTACTTCATAATGCTCTTGCATATTTAATCCCAATTGACTCATCTTAACTTTATTTTTATGTTTCGTACAGGTAGGGCAAAAAACCCACCCAAGAAGAGTACTGTTCGATTTGCAAAAGATGTGGTTGAACCGGCATCAAACAATAAAGAGTACCGAGAGCGACATTCAAGATTAATGCTGGCAAAAGTCAACGAAATTCGGGTGACGACCAATGATAAGATGCCACTTAACAGACATGCTCTTTATAAAGGGATCATAGAATACAAAGCTCATGTACATGGACTTAAAAATCGAACCAGAATGGAAGGAATTGGCCAACAACGACTTCATTAGGCTCAGTTTAATTACAAGGAAAATTAAAAAGAAATGAAGAGAAGTGAAAAATTTTAAACTTAAAAAGTTTCGTTTTGTTTTGTTTTGTTTTGTTTTAACGTTGTATCAAATGATTGTATAAACCATCTAAATATTTTACTATATTTAGTAATGAAAATATTTCTATTTTACTTTTCAAATGTAAGGGATAATCATGTGATGTGATAGCATCTGATATAATGATTACTAAAGGAATATTTTTTTAATTTGAAATTTTAACTTTCCTTGCATTTAATTCTCCTTGCAACTAATATAGTCTTAATGTTGATTTTCAAAACCCAGTTGTAGAATAGATCATAAATACACTTAAATCTGATGATTACATGTTGACATTGAGAAGGGCGGTGAATCAATATCTTTAAAAATTCTTCTCAAATAATTATCTAAAAACAGATATTGTCCTTAACTAACACTTCAGTCACTGGCCACAACCACGCAATCACTGAAACACTACCACATACATAGTTGTATGCACAATCACCTCACTACCACAAAGTGGCCAGGTCTATCGTATTGTGCACACCCATCCTGCAGGTCATTCCACACATTTCACAATATACAAAATATAAATAATTCACACAACATCCATAACACAGATATATGTAGTTCACCACCACAGTGTGTAATGACTAGTATATAGAGTAATGCCCTACGAGCTCCGTATATACTCAATACACTTCTTTTAAGTGTATACACAGCAAGGAGTACATACACTCAATTTATCCAACATAAAACTAGGAGGGCACAAATGTGGCTACAATTTAAGTATCAATGTACTAGTGTTCAGCACCTACTGCACACATCAAGTTTAACTTGCACCCACGGGAAGCTAACAATTGTCACACCACCATTACATGTTCTGATACTCAAACATAACTAAACCTAATAAAAAAACACATTGGTTGCACTCGCACGATGGATCATGCGCATACTCCACAACTTCTATGTCCATAGTAGCCATGTGTCCATACGACGACGCGTTCAAGTAGTCTTCTACATTAGGACCTGCATCATCAACTAAAAATATTCGACGTCGATAGGGTGAACATAGATCACGGCTCAGTGAGCAAACAAAACAATGGGCAAACATATGCATGCATGCATTCAATTCAATGTTTTTGGTCTGATTTTAAGTTTGCAATATGCTATAGAAAGGATTGGAGGCCACCGCACCTCTATACATGAGTGTGTGAATCCGTTCAATGAATCAAACACCATTGCCATCCCACAAACATCCACCATAGCATAGAGATAGAGCTAAAGTATCCGGATCACACACTATCAACACTTTCCCTGATGCCTTACCCATACCAACATGTAAGCCCATATTGGCGAGGGCTTACAAACTGGACTCGCAACTAATCAATCCTAATGCCATCCAATGTATCCAAGGCCTCACCCCAACATCCCTTAATTCGTCCATAGAGATAGAACTAAGGCCCCTCGACAGAGTCAAAGACCACACGATCCGAGACCACCTCCCCTGATGCCCTATGACATAATAGTTCTACTAAGGTAATGGCGATACGACGATGTCAGTGCGCAAGACTTGAGTAGAGATAGAGCTAGAGTCTAGTGACCAGGCTGAACCGCAATGCCATGTCTTCCCCCTGATGCCCCACTCGCATCCAACACACTAACCACACACATAATCATATGCCTATTCTTACCATTATCACTATCATGTTATAAATAGACAGAAATAAATATGCATGAGCAAAAATAGTAATAATATTGGATGACATGTGAGATGTACATTACAAGCATACAAGCATAGAAACATTCATTGCATTGGATAAATAAATAAAACAGTTTGTTATTATTCAATTAGTGTAGGTCTTGTTCCCTCACCTTTTTAAGATATTCGATCCCCTTCCAAGCCTTGCAATTCACTTTAAATCAATTTAACAACCTAAGAATTATATAGATTTAAGTTAGGATTCATGTGTAATATGTTACAGTAGTCGAAAGTCGAATCTGACCATTGATAGGTGACTGATTGATCCTATGGTCTCATGCATGTGTTGACCATACCTCGTATGGTCGACCCCCTACTGTGGCACTATATGCGACCACACGTACGACCATACGTTTCCTGAGTTCTTCCCGAATGGATGTGGTCGACTCTCTGGTCCACCTATGGTCGACCATAGCTGTGACCATACGATTTCTTGTCAATATTACTTTCAATTCGAGTTCTTCCTGAGTTGATTTCTCAACTCATTACTTGGGTTCTTCCTAAAGTTATCCTATGGCCATTATTTATAGTTTCTCATTAACCATTATCCGTAACCCATCCCTCATGATTATCCTTGAGATTACTCAAAGGATCACATGGATCATAATGGTTTGACATCCCCAATCCCAATAGAAAATCTTATTCAATAGGATTTACATTTACAGAGATAAGTTTCATACATTGGCTTATAGTAGAAAGCTAGAACCTCCTCTACAAATCCTTCCTCTTAGCCTTCTTTTTCTTCTCCTCTTCTCTTTCTCTTCCTTTCTCTTTTTCCCTTAGGTCTAGGGTTTGATAATGTTCTAAAAGAGTGAAAAAGGGATGGAGGGATGTCCTTATATAGAGAGAAACTCTCCATATAGAGCTCTCCAACAATAGGAAAGAGATTCTCCTTTTATTTGAAAAGTTTTCAAACTCCGAAGTCTGATTTGGGTGTGTACTGTCGATGTTGTAAGACCCGCACTCCATGAACCCGATCTAAACCTTGTTTCATGTCGTAACAGGTCTTCAAATCATCACTGGACCAGACAGGACGAGCAGATGACAACCAGGTATGAAATCGGACCAATCAGACCAATTCAAGTATGAAAAACTTCATATCGGTCGATGGTACTGGTCTATGGTACCGGTCGATGGTCGAGCGGTATGGCCTGCGCAACATTGATCCGAAAATGGATCTCTGCGGGTCTCACTTTCTAAATTTCAAATCGAAGGACTTTCCTAATATTAGGAGGCTTCCTAAACCTAATCCTAGCCTATATAAGGACCCTTAAACCTCCTAAAATCTCTTCCATTGATTCTCACAAACCCTAGAGAGGAGAAAGAGGCTGAAGAAGGAGAAGAAGCTAGGAAGGAGAGGGAAGAGCCGCCATTGCCGTTCGACGAAGAACACATTACCGCGAGTCAACGGTAAGTGCTTAAACCTTCCTCTACATTAAGTATTCTAGGATGGTTAGTTATGATTGGATCAATACCATACAAAGCAAAGTATTGATCTAAATCCTATTTTGCCATCAAATCCTAATTTAGTCGATAAACCTTAGATTCAAGTTCTAGGTTGAGATCATCGAAACTAGGACTTGAATGGAGTTGGAAACAACTCTAACTCAATACTTAGACTTAGGATGTGTAGGAGAAACCCTAGGATCATTAGAGGGTGACCGACGAAAGACGAGAACCAAGCGTATGGTCTTTCCGATACATACCGGTTGCACTCTATGCGACCGGTACTGCGACCGGTACCTCCCGGGGACTGGTCTGTGGGGACCGGTCAACCATACCGGTTGCAGGTTTTCCCCACAGTGCTGCGACCGGTACCTGTGACCGGTCTGCTCTGTGAAAAGTGTTTTGACCTTGTTGGTTTTCCGACCAACGTAAATCGACCAACGTAAACCCTAAGAGAACTATTCTAACTAAACCCTAATATCGTGTAGGACCTTGTGATAGCACGTTTGGACTTTGTGACGCGGAGCGAACTATCAACCAAGCTTCAGGTAAGGGAATCGGACCTAAACCCTAATAATTTAATAACAGTAAACCGTTGTTAATAATTATGATTCTGTGGATTGATGTTTGTACATTCTCGCATGTCATCTTTTACTTTCAGTTAATCATGCATACTTGATATGCTAGGTTGTGACTGTTAGGCATGTGATTATTTTCGTTGGTGTGTGGAATGGGAAGGATTGGAGGTCTGGGATCATTCCTTACACTAGCACCTTTCGTATCGTTCTGTCTTAGCATGCTTGATGCGGGTAGGGTATCAGGGGGAGGAAGTGGCACTGTGGTCTCCGGCGCGCCCCCCTCCCTCCCTTTCCCCCCCCCCCCTCGCCCCTGGCCCCGGGCCCCGTCGGGTGGGGGCCCCTTTGTTTTTTTTTTTTGGGGGGCGTTTTTTCGGCCCCCCCCTTTGGGGGCCCCCATGTTTGGGGTTTGGTTTTTGTGAAGGGGTGGGTGTTGGGGGGGTTGTAACGCCCCCCCCCCCCCTCTTTATTTACTCTATTTTTTGGTTGGGGGGGGGGGGGGTTTGTTTTTTTTCCCTCGGGCCCCCCCCCCCCCTTCGGGGTTAGGGGGGGGGGGGCCCCCATCCTTTCATTTTATTTTATTTATTTTTTTTTTGGTTGGGGGGGGGGAGAATAAGAAAGGATTATTTTTTTTGTGGATGGGGGGGATGGTGTTTGGTTGTTTATTCTTTTTAAATTTTTTTTTTTAAAGGGTTTGGGGGTGGAAGGGGGGGAAGGGTTGTGGGGTTTTTTTTTTTTTTAATTTTTTTTTTTTTTTTTTTTTTTTGTGTTGGGGGAATTGGGAATTTAAGGGGTGGGTTTTTATTGGGGGGATATTTTAAAATTTTAAAGGGGAGTGGGACCTTTTTTTTTTTTTTTTTTATCTTTTATTTTATATATTTTTTTTTTATTTTTTTTTTTTTTTTTTTTTTTTTTTTTTTTTAAAATTTTTTTTTTTTTTTTTTTTTATTTTTTATTTTTTTTTTTTTTTTTTTTTATTCTTTTTTTTTTTTTTTTTTTTTTTTTTATAATAAATATTTTTTTTTTTTTATTTATTTTTATTTTTTAATTTTTAAACAAACCTTTTATAGCACATTGCAAACTTAAAACCAGACCACGATGTGAATGTTACTCATGCATATGTTTGTTGCATTGTTTGATTGTCTTATGGCAAAGAAGTTTGTGAGCCCACCCTTATGACACCTTATGTCACACCCCAAATTCCCGATCCAACCGAATGGTGGGGTGAGGAACCCGTCCATTTAACCAACGGTTCACACCAGGATCTCGAATAGGCCGTGTTCACCCATACAAACCAATTACACATAACCACAATCGAATATAAACATACAAATGGAAGACATTAAATAGAATGAACCGAGTATCTATTGATAATTTAAATAAATATCCCATTATTCAAATTCAAACCCATAAGATAATAATCTTTTACATCACTTAATATCAAACAAAAAATAACCGAAACGACTAAATAAAATCCATCACAGTACACGAAAAGGGCACTCGCATGAAGCGTCATGCTCGTCCCTCTCTGCTCGTACATCCAACACCGCAGCACCACCCATACGCCGGAGCGTTTACGTAATCGTCCACGTATATCCTTGCATCAACATCTAAAAACAATGTATATACAAAGGGTGAGCACACAACACAGCTCGGTAAGGCAATCGGACAGTTTCACAAGATTATGCATGAGTAACAATCATTTTATCTTGTGGTCTGGTTTTAAGTTTGCAATGTGCTATAGAAAGGTTTGGTGGCCCCCGCACCTCTATACACGAGTGTGTGGCGTCGCACGATAATCACACTACCACCAACCCACATGCACCCATCATGGAATAGAGATAGAGCTAAGGTATACCCGCACCTCCCCGATACTCTACCCATACCGGTACCTAAGCCCCCCTTGGCCGGGGCTCGTAAACCGGGCTCGCAACTAACCAATCCTATATGTCAACAATGTATGCTCTATCCCGGCCACGGCCGTCTACGGCATAGAGATAGAGCTAGAGCGTGCAGGCCGGGTCGGAGACCTCCAAAACCTCACCTCCCCCCGATACCTTATCCGCAACTAACCCACTAGGATAGAAACAATACGCGGTAGACCCTATCCCAACACCACTCCCTACGGCATAGAGATAGAGCTAAAGCATCGTGGACAAGGCAGCGTCGACTCGGAATCCTCGAGTACCACCCAACGATGGTCGGGACAACATCAATATCGGAGACCAACGTACCACGATCTTCCCCGATACCCCACCCGTACCAAGCATGTTAAGATAGAATACTACAAAAGGTGCCGGTGTGAAGAGCGATCCCGGGCCCATGCCCCACTCCACACACCAACGAAAACAATCACATGCCTAACAATCACATCCTATGAATGCATGAACAATAGTAATAGCTGAAAGTAAAGGATGGCATGTAAATATACACAAACATCACATCATAGATATTCAATGATTAACAACGATTTACTGTCCATTAATTATTAGGTTTAGGTCAGATTCCCTTACCTGACGCTCGTTCGATCACTTGCTCCACGTCACAAGATCCAAACGATATGTTACAAAGTCCTACATAATATTAGGGTTTCATTAGAATATATTATTTAGGGTTTCATGTTGGTCGGAAACCAACATGGTTACAAAATACCCTCACGAGGCTGACCGGTGGCATGTACCGGTCGCGGCTCTGTGGGAAAGACTTGGCGACCGGTATGGTCAGCCGGTCCCCCACAAACAACCTCCCGAGAGGTAGCGGTCGCAACATACCGGTCGCACTATGTGCAACCGGTATAGTCGACCGGTATGTCTCCGGAAGACCATACATGGGTTCTTCGACTGCCGTCGATCATCCTCCATGGATTTTCAGGGTTTCTCCTATCCATCCTAAGTCTAGGCTTTGAGTTAGAGTTATCCCCAACTCATTCAAGTCTCGTTTCGATGAATATCATCTCGAAACTCGAATCTAGGGTTTGACGGCAACTTAGGGTTTATTGGCCAATTTAGGGTTTTAGATCAATACCTACTTTACATGGTATTGATCCACCCACACAATTATCATAGGGTAAGAAGATGGATCCAAACACTTACCGTTGACAGGTGTAGCGAGAGCTTCGTCAAACGGTAATGGCGGCACCTCCTTCTTCTTCCTAGCTCCTTCTCCTTTCCAAGCTCTTTCTCTTCTCTAAGGTTTGTGAGAGACAATGGAAAGGATTTGAGGGATTTAAGGGTGTATTTATAGGCTAGAAATAGGGTTTAGTAACCCTACTAGGATTAGGAAACTTCTAGGATTTGAAATCGGGAAGCGGGACCCGCGAGACTAATTTCCAAATTCCCGCACATAGCTGTGCGAGGCCATACCGGTCGACCGGTACCATCATCCGGTACCATCGACCGGTATACCTAAAATCAGGTATAATTGGTCGACTTCGGTCCGATTTCGTACTGTTTGTTATCCGCTTGCCCCGTCCGGCCCGGTGATGATCGGAAGACTGTCACGACACAAAACCAAGGTTTAGACCGGGTTTTTCGAGTGCTGGGTCTTACAACTCCACCACCCTTAAAAAGAAATTTCATCCCGAAATTTACATGTAGGTACTACAACTCCCCCACCCTTAAAAGAAATTTCGGCCTCGAAATTTGAACGTACCTTGATCGTCAAAGAGGTTAGGATACTCCTTCCTCATCGCGCTCTCTTCTTCCCAAGTAATTTCCTCCACATTTTGGCTTCTCCAATGCACCTTCACATAATGGATATCCTTGGTTCGAAGTTGCTGAACTTTTCGGCTTGAGAGCATTACAATGGACGCTGGACATGGATGGTGGTAAAGCCAATTGATATGCTACATTACCACGTCGATTCAATATCTCATATGGTCCCACATACACGGGGCATAGCTTCCCCTTCTTACCAAACCGTTTCGGACCTCGCACCGGTGACACCTTCAAGAACACTTTGTCACCCACCGCAAACTCCGGATCTCGACGTCGATTATCCGCATAGTGCTTCCGTCGAACTTGAGCTGTCTTTACTCTCTCTTTGATCTGATCAATCACTCGGCAAGTTTCTTCAACAAACTCCGGTCCTACAATTCTTCTTTCCCCCACTTCATTCCATAACGAGAGGTGTACGACATTTTCTCCCATAGAGAGCTTCATATGGGGCCATCCGAATTGTAGCCCGATAACTATTGTTGTAAGCAAACTCGATAAGTGATAGCTTCTCATCCCAAGCTCCTTTGAAATCTAATGCACAAGCTCGAAGCATATCTTCCAAAATTTGAATGGTTCGCTCGCTTGTCCGTCCGTCCGAGGATGGAAAGCCGTCTTGAACTTCAACTTTGTTCCCATAGCTTTACGTAATCCTTCCCGAATTTCGATGTAAAACGGGGATCTCCGTCGGATACTATACTTTCGGAACGCCATGAAGTCCGACTATATTATCAACATATAACTTGGCCAGCTTCTCCATGGTATACCGAGGTCCGACCGCAATAAATCGAGCTGTCTTGGTGAACCGATCTACTATAACCCAAACGCATCCACCTGACCTTGGTGTCAAAGGTAGGCCCGGTGACGAAATCCATAGTGATACAATCCCACTTCCATGCGAGGTTACGTAATGGCTGTAGTAAACCTGCGGGTCTTTGTCTCTCCGCTTTAACTTGTTGACAATTCGGACATTGAAACACGAAAGCGAGCTATATCGGCTTTCATACCCCTCCACCAATAGAGTCTTCTTAGATCATGGTACATCTTGGTACTTCTCGGATGTACCGAATATGGAAGTGTAATGAGCTTGGGTCATAACTCGGCCTCCGATATCGCGGTCTTCGCTCTCGGGTATACATACCCGTCCGCGATACTTGAGTACTTTGTCCGATTCCAAGGTAAAGTCGGGATTACACGTACCCTTCTCTAAGTCTTCCTCCACCGTCCCGAGATATGGATCCTGTAGGATTGCTACCTTGACTTCATCAATTAGGCTCGGCGAGATCTTCAATGCGGCGAACATCATAGTGAACTTATGAATCAAGCCTTGCTCCACTGGATCTTCCGCAGTTTCGATAATATGGTCTTCATCAATTTCCATCGAACTCGAGGCTGCGGCACACAATGCGGCATTTGTACTCGGTCTCGCCTCGGGTTTCGATGCCCACTTTCGGCTTAAGGCGTCGGCCACCACATTTGCTTTACCCGGATGGTACTTGGATGTCGCAATCATAATCTTTTAACAATTCCAGCCATCTTCTCTGTCTCATATTCGGATCCTTCCGAGTGAAGAGATACGTTAAGCTCTTGTGATCTGACTTGATCGGAAACTTCTCACCGTACAAATAGTGTCTCCAAGTCTTGATTGCGTGAATAACCGCTGCTAGCTCCAAGTCATGCGTAGGATAGTTCTTCTCATGCTCTTTTAACCGTCTTGATGCGTAGCGATCACCTGTTCTCCTTGCATCGAACACACCCAATACCCAACCCCGAAGCATCCGTATATAGAGTAAACGGTACGCTTGGTTCGGGGATGGTCGGGATAGGTGCGAGACAAGTCTTGACTTCAAAGTCCGGAAGCACTTCTCACACTCATCTGTCCATATAAATTTCTCTCCCTTCTTGGTCAATCCGGTGAGTGGAACCGCGATCCTCGGAGTAATCTTCCACGAATCTTCTATAATAGCCAGCCAACCCAAGGAAACTACGAATCTACGCAACAGATTTTGGTGCTTCCCATCCTACTATAGCAGCTATCTTGCTTGGATCAACCTTGATACCGTCTCCGGATACGACATGGCCCAAGAAAGCCACTTCCTTCAGCCAAAACTTCGCACTTCTTGAATTTTGCATAAAGCCTCACATCCCTCAGCCGTTGTAGGGCTGCTCTCAAATGCGTTGTATGACTCTCCATGTCCTTAGAGTAAATCAATATGTCGTCGATGAATACGATGACCGAAGTGTCCAACATGTCATGGAACACTCGGTTCATCAGTTCCATAAACGACGCCGGAGCATTGGTCAACCCGAAAGACATAACCCGAGAAACTCATAGTGCCCATACCTCGTCTACAGCGGTCTTCGAATATCTCCGGCCTTGATCTTCAATTGGTGATACCCGATCGGAGATCGATCTTTGAGAAAACCTTTGCACCCTACAGCTAATCGAACGGATCATCGATCCTAGGCAGAGGATACCGATTCTTGATCGTCAACTTGTTCAGCTCACGATAGTCAATACATAGCCGTACACTTCCATCTTTCTTCTTGACGAACAACACCGGTGCTCCCCAAGGCGAAATACTAGGTCGTATGAAGCCCTTATCCAGCAATTCTTGTAATTGGGTCTTCAACTCCTTTAACTTCGGTTGGGGCCATCTCGTATGGCGCTTTAGACACCGGAGCCGATCCCGGTATAAGGTCTATCACAAATTCCGTAGCCCCGTGCGGTGGTAAACTCGGAAGATCTTACGGAAATACATCCGGAAACTCCCGAACCACATCTATATCTTCCATCTTGAGTGACTCTGCTGTGAGGTCGACTACGAGATCCGAGATAACCCACTCCCCCCTTTCTCCAAGCATCTCTTAGTCTTTAGGGCGGAGAGGATCAACTTTCGCTTCCTAGATAGTTTAATTCCAGCGAAACTGTATTCCTTTCCCTCTCTGTCAGTAAGCATAAGCTTCCTTTCACCACATAAAAGGACGGCCGAATGATGGCCTAGCCAATCCATTCCTAAAATGACATCAAAATCTGCCATCTCAAGTATTACTAGGCTTGCTTCTAAGTCTCGGCCCTCGATACTTACAGGACATAGTCCATAATACTTGGTCAAAGCCACTTCGACTCCTAGTGGAGAGCGAACTATCAAGCTTGGGTTCAATTGCTTGATTGGTAACTCCATTCGCTTCCCAAACGAAACGAAACAAAGGAGTGCGTGGCCCCGAGTCAAATAATACTCCGGCGGGTAAACCGGCTACATTTACAATTCTGGAATATATTACCTCTTAGTTCTATATGCTCATGCAACCGAAAGAGTAAACCAAATAGTAAGGGATAAAGTCGTACCGGTTACCACATCGGGTGATGCGGCTGCCTCTTCGGTGGTGGCCGCATAAACTACGGCTTCTTCGGGGGAGCTTGCTTCCTAGGTAGCGTGCAGTTCCTTGCAACATGTCCCGATTCTTGGCGGTTATAACACTTAATATTCGGGTTGGGTCCGGCTAATTGTGGCACAGGTGGTGCCGGGTTGTTTCTCGCGAGTCTTTGTAGCGATCGCGCCCCTGTATGGGCGGAATGGTCTAGGATTACGCCACCCAGAGCTCTCTCCGGCGGATCTCTTCACTCCTGCTTTTGAGCGAAGAAGCTGTCCCTCCGACCGGACTCTATCACCCTCGCAACCTTGCCTTTGCCTCATTGTAGGTCTTCTTATCCGGACCCAACGGATGCTCTCTAATGCTTCCACGTAGTCCCATGGTGAACCTACGTATCTTTGTCTCCTCTTCCCGCATCTTGGCCGGTGCGAAGAAGAATAGCTCTTCGTACCTCTGTTGATAAGCATCTACGATCGGCCGACCTGCTGCGGTGAGAAACTCTCTCTCCATTGAATCCACTGAGCTCTTTGGGAAGTATTTGTCGAAGAAAGCCGCTTTAAACACTTCCCGGTCCACTAATGTATATTGGTTCTCCAAATATGCCGCGTGGAATTCCACCAAGCATTCGCGTCCTCCCTCGGCATGTGAGTGGCAAACAGTACCTTCTCCTCCTCGGTACACGTCATCAATCGGAAGTTCTTTTCCATTTCCGAAACCCACTTTGTGCTGGCCACAATGGTTTCCCTGTTCGCCGGTGAATGATGACGGTTTCAACTTCAAGAACCCGTCCACCGACCCGCTAAGATCGTGCTGTCCACTGGGTATCCGCTCCGTACCATGGTGGTGGATACGGATATGCCCCCGGATACGCGAGAAGGCGACGGAAAGCGATGCGGTGGTGGTACATTCGTGCTTGGGCCCTTGGCCTTGGGCTACTCTGCACCCGTTGCGAAGACATTTTCTCTCCGGACCCGGGCATATTACCGGCGGGAACGAGAACCTGGCGACACGAGCATCGCTAGTACCTCACTCGAAATTCCTTACGTTGAGCTTGCATCCGATAGACCAAGTTTGTAACTATGGTCTCGGAATCCCTGTGAGGTGGTCTGGTAATTGCTCGGTGCTTCGGGACCTGTCCCTCCTCCTCTTCGGGGCTGGTTTCTCTAACCTTGGTCTCGCTCGACTTGCTCTTCCTCTAGGCGCTTTACGGCATGATGATGCTTTCTACCCCTTCGACCGTTTCCACCTGCCATCTCAGACTATTTATTTGGATTTGAGAAGAAGACATAACACGTGAGAATCATCAATAATAGTAGTGTTAGTCTTGAATAATGCAGGAGAATAGTCGAGAAGTAACATTTCAATTTGCACAATTTTGTAAATTTTTAAATTTTTCTGGCTCTTTTGGGGCGTACCGGTCGCAACATACCGGTCGCACACACAGTAGAAATATCTTGCGGCCGGTATAGTCGACCGGTCAAAATTAAATTTCTGGCCGGAGACATACCGGTCGCATGTCTATGAGATACCGGGTCGCCACTCCGTAGACGGTGTTGCGACCGGTGTAGTCGACCGGTCGAGAAAAATTTTCTGGCCGAGACATAGCGGTCGCACACATCGGGTTGATACCGGTCAACCGGTATAGGCATAACCGTCGACCGGTATGCCCAAAATGGCTTTAAAATCGCGAAAAAGTGAGATTTTTCTCACTTTTCCTTCTCCCTTCTCTCCGGTGGCGATTCTTCTCTGGGTTCCGAGTTGCTACAGTTCGACCGGTGCTATTTGAGGCCGATTCCTTCCATTCAAGACCTAGCATATCGTCTCCAGGTAGGTCTTTACCCTCTCTCTCATATTTTTAGGAGATTTTCATATCGTCTTTATGTAGAAATTTAGGTTTTTCTTTGTTCGAGATGTTTTAACCGTAGGAATTCTTTTCCTTCGGCTTAGAAAGGGTTTAGGGACCCCCAAGAGCAAAAGCCCTCAACTAATTTGGGGTTCCACCGCAAGGTTTTGCTAAAAATCGAATTTTTACTCTTTTTAACCTAGGTTTTTCAAAAATTTCGAAATTTTTCTAATTTTTCTTAATTCTTGAAATTTCTTGAAATTTCTTGTTTTAATTGCTTGTGATTGGATTATGGAAGAGTGTGGGGGTTACGTAAGTCCTCCTCCCCATGTTTTTGGGTGAGTTCGAGGCTTTTTCCCAATTTATAGCCGTTATCTTTGCCGAAATTTCGAAAATTTCTAACTTTTTATCTTGTTTTCTTTTGTTTTACAGATTTTAAATGGCTCCTAGACGCAACCTCGGGAAGCGATCACATGGTTCTAGTTCTCGGGTTCCCTCTCCACCTATCCCTCAGCTAGATGAGCTATGGTTTCGCTCCTTGGAAGCTCAGGCTCGGTTTTCTTAGTTCGATGACAAGAGTATCGTATCCGGGCGACGGGTCAATGTGGGACAATTACACCGGTTTAATGTAGAGACAGCCTTTGGTGCTCTAGGTTGGCTGCCGGTTATTTCCTACACACCACACGCCCTAACCTGGTCAAGCATTTTTATGCAAATCTGGAGCTCGAAGGGGATGTCGAGGACCCGAACCAGGGTAGGGATCTGCGCATTACCAGTTACGTCCGGGGTGTACATATTTCCTTCAACACCCACCGGTTGGCTGATCTACTTGGGGTTCCCAATGATGGAGATTTGGTATCTTTGCGCCCCCAAGGCGAAAGGTTACTTAGCGAGGATTTGCGCCGAGAGATAGCGCATCGGATACTCAATCCCCGGGGCTCCTATGAAGGCGGCTAGCTCGAGACCTATACCCCGGGTCTCGACCGCATCATCCGGCCGCGATATAGTGCCACGGAGCGGTCACTACAATGAGTTGTCTCGGCTCACCCGGTCACGTCACTTATTGCGTGCGCACCGGAGAGCGGATCTCACTTCCATACCTCATCATCCGGACTATGCATCGGCCGCGTGACCGTCGGGCCAGCAACCTTCCCTATGGTCGTCTCGTCACTTTCCTCCTTCGCCGTCCGGGCGTGAGTTTGAAGGAGAGACAGCCGTCGAGGACTCCATGACCTCGACATCGGCCGGGATGCGATAAACGGGATGCGGATGGTTGATCTGCCCGTTAGTGATGGCGAGTTGGAGGCTCGCCCTCGTCCACTTGGGAGAGTAGCGGCGGCGGCGGCAGCGGCAGCCGCGGCCAATCGCGGCCTATGCGGCGAGATGGGGGGATGATGATGATGGCGATGTAGTTGGGGAAGCACCGGTGCCTGCCCCACAACCTCCACTGTACCACCACCATCCGTTCCCACGGCTGGACCATCTCGACCCCCTCCCGACTCGGTGTTGAGTATGTTTCGCGAGATCGGGGGACACCCGAAGGGTCATCCCCGGAGTCTCGGCGAGCGATGGGTCGGGAGTTGGGACGCCTTGGCTCGTGGTCTACGGGTGACTCGGGACCAGGTGCACCGGCTTAGGGTCGCATCTGAGCGGGACTATGACATAGCGGACCCCATTCCTCCCAGGCCTCCTACCCCATGATTTCCATCTACTTTCTTTTCATATGACTGTTTAAATAACAGGGTAACTTTCCGGTTTGTGGACTGTACCCTGTAGGACTACTACATTTGATACTATTTTTCTATTTAATGAAAGTTTCATGGTTCACCTATCTAGTGTATGTGCACAGATTAAGTTTCACATTTAGAATAGTACATTATTCTCTTTCTTAATCCGTCTCAGGTATCAAACAATGCTTAGGGTGTGTTTGTATTAAGATTTTTAAATGTTCCTAACTCAGTTCATCGACCCAGTTAAGTGCAGCATGGTTTGTTGGAGCAGAGCCCGAGAGCTCGATACCAAGTTGTCACACCCCAAATTCGATCCAACCGGAATGGTGTGAGTGAACCGTCATTTAACCAACGGTTCACACCGGGATCTCGAATAGGCCGTGTTCACCCATACAAACCAATTACACATAACCACAATCAGAATATAAACATACAGCGGAAGACTTTAAATAGAATGAACTGAGTATCTATTGATAATTTAAATAAATATCCCATTATTCAAATTCAAACCCATAAGATAATAATCTTTTACATCACTTAATATCAAACAAAAAATAACTGAAACGACTAAATAAAATCCATCACAGGTACACGCAGAAAGGGCACTCGCATGAAGCGTCATGCTCGTCCTCTCCATCCAACACCGCAGCACCACCTCCATACGCCGGAGCGTTTACGTAATCGTCCACGGTATATCCTGCATCAACATCTAAAAACAATGTATATACAAAGGGTGAGCACACAACACGTTTCGGTAAGGCAATCGAGACAGTTTCACAAGATTATGCATGAGTAACAATCATTTTATCTTTGTGGTACCGGTTTTAAGTTTGCAATGTGCTATAGAAAGGTTTGGTGGCCCCCGCACCTCTATACACGAGTGTGTGGCGTCGCACCAATAATCACACTACCACCAACCCACATGCACCCATCATGGAATAGAGATAGAGCTAAGGTATACCCGCACCTCCCCCGATACTCTACCCATACCAAGTACCTAAGCCCCTACGGCCGGGGCTGCAAACCCGGGCTCGCAACTAACCAATCCTATATGTCAACAATGTATGCTCTATCCCAAAGACACCCGTCTACGACATAGAGATAGAGCTAGAGCGTGCGGGCCGGGTCGGAGACCTCCAAAACCTAACCTCCCCCTGATACCTTATCCGCAACTAACCCACTAGGATAGAAACAATACGCAGGTAGACCCTATCCCAACACCACTCCCTACGGCATAGAGATAGAGCTAAAGCATCGTGGACAAGGCAGCGTCGACTCGGAATCCTTAGTACCACCCAACGATGGTCGGGACAACATCAATATCGGAGACCAACGTACCACGATCTTCCCCGATACCCCACCCGTACCAAGCATGTTAAGATAGAATACTACAAAAGGTGCCAGTGTGAAGAGCGATCCAGGCCCATGCCCCACTCCACACACCAACGAAAACAATCACATGCCTAACAATCACATCCTATGAATGCATGAACAATAGTAATAGCTGAAAGTAAAGGATGGCATGTAAATATGCACAAACATCACATCATAGATATTCAATGATTAACAACGATTTACTGTCCATTAATTATTAGGTTTAGGTCAGATTCCCTTACCTGACGCTCGTTCGATCACTTGCTCCACGTCACAAGATCCAAACGATATGTTACAAAGTCCTACATAATATTAGGGTTTCATTAGAATATATTATTTAGGGTTTCATGTTGGTCGGAAACCAACATGGTTACAAAATACCCTCACGAGCTGACCGGTGGCATGTACCGGTCGCGGCTGTGCGGAAGACGGCGACCGGTATGGTCAGCCGGTCCCCCACAAACAACCTCCCGAGAGGTAGCGGTCGCAACATACCGGTCGCACTATGTGCAACCGGTATAGTCGACCCGGTATGTCTCCGGAAGACCATACATGGGTTCTTCGACTGCCGGTCGATCATCCTCCATGGATTTTCAGGGTTTCTCCTATCCATCCTAAGTCTAGGCTTTGAGTTAGAGTTATCCCCAACTCATTCAAGTCTCGTTTCGATGAATATCATCTCGAAACTCGAATCTAGGGTTTGACGGCAACTTAGGGTTTATTGGCCAATTTAGGGTTTTAGATCAATACCTACTTTACATGGTATTGATCCACCCACACAATTATCATAGGGTAAGAAGATGGATCCAAACACTTACCGTTGACGGTGTAGCGAGAGCTTCGTCAAACGGTAATGGCGGCACCTCCTTCTTCTTCCTAGCTCCTTCTCCTTTCCAAGCTCTTTCTCTTCTCTAGGGTTTGTGAGAGACAATGGAAAAGATTTGAGGGGTTTAAGGGTGTATTTATAGGCTAGAAATAGGGTTTAGTAACCCTACTAGGATTAGGAAACTTCTAGGATTCGAAATCAGGAAAGCGGGACCCGCAGAGACTAATTTCCAAATTCCCGCACATAGTCGCGCGCGGCCATACCGGTCGACCGGTACCATCATCCGGTACCATCGACCGGTAAACCTAAAATCAGGTATAATTGGTCGACTTCGGTCCGATTTCGTACTGTTTGTTATCCCTTGCCCGTCTGGCTCGGTGATGATCGGAAGACCTGTCACGACACAAAACCAAGGTTTAGACCGGGTTTTCAGAGTGCGGGTCTTACATACACACCATATTTTTAGATGTTGATGCAGATTATTCGGTGGAGGATTACATGAATGCTCCGACGTATGGAGGTGTTGCTGCTTTGGAAGTGCAAGCAGGAGAGGACGAGCATGACGCTTCATGCGAGTGCCCTTTCTGCGTGTACCTCTAGGATTTGATTTAATTTGTTTCAGTTATTTTTCGGTTGAAAATACAGTGATGTAAAGATATTTACTTAGGTTTTGGAAATTTGAATAGTTAAATATTTTATTTAAATTTATCGATAGATTACTCAGTTCATTTTATTTAAGACTTCCGCTGTATTTATTATATTCTGATTGTGGTTATGTGCAATGGTTTGTATGAGTGGACGCGGTCTTATTGAGATCCTGGTGTGAACCGTTGGTTCAGTGATAGTTCACTCACACTTCTGGTTCAGCCGGAATTGGGGTGTGACAGATGTACTATCGTAAAATTCGTCGACCATACATTTTAAAAGTACCGACCGTACTTTTAATTATCAGTGGTCTTCATTCCTTATCATATGGTCGACCATACCTACTCAGGTAGTTGACCATACACTTAATTTTAAGTGTTTTTGAGTCGATTCGCTTACCTGGTCTCGTGGTCTTTTTTCACACGGTTGGTCCACTCGATCCTGTAATGATGGGAAGATCTGGCACGACACGGTTAAACCAGATTAGTAGATTGCGATCTTACAAATAATAATAATTTTTAGGTTTATAACAATGCCCTTACAGTTCAAGCACTGACTAGTTAGGTATATTCATTCTCCACCTAAACTAGCATACATTGAGTACAAGAATTAAACAATGCAACTCATACAAGGTTAAGAATTTTACAACCCTTGTGTGGTATTTCTTGATACTCAGGGAAGACTCTGGGATGTCTCTGTGATGCCTGACACAGCTTTGGAGCCCATTGGAATCTTTAAGTCTCTCTCTGCAGTGGGAAACTTCAGCCTTCAAGTGGAAATAGTCATAATGAGGCTCCCTTGCCCTCTTCCACTCTCCTTCTCCACAACCAAGCTCGTACAACTCTCATTATTGCCCAATAGCCATTCATGCTCTGAAATACATATCAATAGAGATCAACTCCACTCTTTGATAGTTGGTGAAAAAATTCAAACCCTAAACATACACCAACACTTCAATGAAGCTTCACACAAGCTCACAATCACCATGAATCTTTAATGGAAGCTTTACCAACCTGTCACCACTCCTTAATGCACCATCGACAAGTAAGGATGAGGTTGGTCGGTGATTGAATGCTCACCCAACAAGCAAAAACCTCAAAAACCCTCCTTCACCCTCTTCTTTTCTCTTTTTTCCAATTTCTTCTTCACATTCGGGCTTCTCATCATTCTCAAATGAAAGAGCATTCAAAATGGAGCATAGTGCAACTTTGATCGTCCGATTTGAACTCCAGATGATCAAGTTATGCTCAAATGAAGATTGACCATTAAAATCATTTCAAATAGAATTTTTTAAGCTTTACAATACACTCGCGCAACACTGGAGCCACGCTGCCACTGAGGCAGCAAGTGCGTGTCAAGTTTTCATTGGCGGCTCAGAGAATCTTTACTATAATCCGTTGGATCACTGAGAAACGGCGGGATTTACTTCTGACCGTTAGATTGAAATAATAATCAAAGATTCTATCGGGAGTAATATTGACCCTTCGATTTGAATCTCATTTCACGCCCACCATGCATCTGTGCTTCATACGAGCGCTGCCAATGCTGTTTGTTAGAATTTGCTGTATTCCATTGGCGGCAGACAGAATCTCCACTAGGGGCCGTCGGATCAAGAGGAAAAAAGAGGGATTTGACCAGGTTCATTAAAATTGTCAGATCGCGTCAGGTGGCGATCGGGATTATCTCGATCCGTAAGATCTGGATCTTTCCTCTGCTTTACTGTGTGCGCATACCACGGAATTGCAACAAACCTTCATGCGATGCAGACCATTTACATAAATTATGACTAGCCATTCATGAGGCTCGCGGTAGAATCTCAACGCGATAGCCGCACAACACCATAGCTCTCACTCTTTTGATCCGTCGGATAAGCATCTGAGCTGCGTGGCTCTTTTCTTCACCATAGATCTTGAATAAATAAGTTTTAGGATGACAAAATTGCCCCTGAATAATTCACTAAATGGCCTCTGTAACCAAAGGAGTGTAAAGAAAATGCACTCAGAGTTTCTCTGGCAGAGAGGTGCTTCTCTCTCCTGGACATTCATTGAACACATGGTGTGCGTGCTCCTAGGCATGCGGGAAGGGCTTGCGCAGCATGCCGTGGCTGCGGGCCTTGCTTGTGGTGCTGTGTGTCAGTGTCACGACCCGCGACCCGCTCCGTCTACATGACCCATGGGATGACACATGGGGTAGTGGGTTGGCCCATTATCTAGAAACCTCCACATTCTTTGTACATATGGAAAACTTTAGAAGACCCTACATTCTCTATAATTTTTTTAGAAAGGGGGAATGTTTAGACCATTCTCCTAGAACATTCTTAACCGTTAGATTATAGACACTTGTACATAATCTTAGCCATTCATTGTACATAAGAGTGCCTATAAATAGGGCTAGCCTCATTTGGCCAAGGCACACTGCACACTTTGCACTCAAGCATTGTAAGAGATCTTTGTAATAGAAGCCTATTCTTCTAAAAGCTCTCTTGTGTTCTCTACTCTCTTAGGCTTACTTAGTTCTCAAGAAGGTTTGTGAGCAACTAAGTACCACATGGTTAGCTTAGTTACACTAAGGCCGTGAGATGTGGCTGCCTTGCGACACTGGCTGCTGCCCAGGTGGCTTGCTCGGCCCTACTTGCGAGGTGCAACATGGCATGGTGTTGGCCGACCCATGGTTGAGCCCTTTCCTGCTTGGCTGCAATGCTGTTGGCCCTGTGGCTGCAGCTATGTGGTTGGGTGGCATTGTTGCCCTGCTGCCAGGTGCTACTGGCTTGTGGCTATGCCATGTGCTATGGCTGGCTACCATGGTGGCATGCCACCTCATCCGTGGGTCCCACCCACAGACTCTCTCCTCTTTTCTCTCTTCATTCATTCTCTTCCTTCTCTCTTTAGTTTCTTTCTCTTCTACTCTCCTGCCACATCAACCATGATTGCCACATCATCAGTGGGACCTATTGTTGGACCCACATTCTCTCTCCTCTTGCCACACCATTAGTGGAACCCACAATGGGACCCACACTCTCTATTTTCTCTCTCCTCTTTCTATTAACATTTTACGTATGGGGGTGCTGTCCACATTACCAGTAGGGTCCACACACATACTCTCTCCTCAAGGTTGACCTATTTGCCAACAATTACAACACACAGTCTAACAAAATCTTTATTTTGATGGATCCACATCGTCTCTTCCCTGAGATTTGGGAGGAGGGGCGGCGACCCCACTGGATGGTCGCCACGTGAAGGTCGGATGAATCCGACCTTTCCGTTGGAGCCAACACTCCCTTGTCGGCTCGGCTTGTCGGCTCGAACTGAGGGGTCGGATTCATCCAACTTCCACGTGGCGACCATCCAATGGAATCGCCGCCCCTCCTCCCGAATCTCAGGGAGGAGCCGATTTGAATCCATGGCTTTTATTTTGATCTTTCTTTATTTCCTTTTTCAAGTCAGTAGAAAACAGCAGGAAAACAAAATTTACCTCTTATAACTAAAACTACAAAACTTTTGAATATAAAATTCAAAAAAACAGTCGAAGATATGTGTAAATTTTTGCCTTTTCTTCTCGATTTCATTTGTAGGGTTTTCAATCGAATATTGATTAATTAAGATCTAATCTGAATAGGATGGACGAAGGTTGATGATCCCGTATCTATGCCATCCACGGTCTCGACTCTCGCATGAGATTTTTTATTATTTTTTTGCTCTTCTCTTAACCATGTGGGCCCAATGTGAGGGATGTGTTTTCCCGATTTATCATTGGTGTAACAGGAGAGATTCTTCCTACACTGTGGTGTTGTTACAAGTGTTTATAGTGAGGTGGCAACACAGCATGAGCTGGCAAGAAATAGCAGCATAAGGCGTGATGTAGAGGAAGCCAAGTGGCTTAGATAGTTACACCTGTTAGTTACATCTGTTAATTAGTTACAGAAGATTCTGTAAATCTTATTTCGATAAATGGTTTCAGTGTCAATGTTGCACCCTTACTCCCTATCCAAAACCGATAGACAGATTGAATGCATCATCTGTCCCCATAACATAATATATGTTTTCTGATATTTACTAAAATAAAATTTATTGACCATTTTTTTCTTAAACATACCTTTGTGACAATAAATATTTTGCATCTTCTAAAAGATCATTCTTGCTTTTTTTTCATTTTTTTTTTTTTTTGTGGATATTTTAGCGTTTCTATAATCTATACATATCTGAAAACCTGGGTCCTAATTATATGTTTAGATTTTTAATCCGAAAATAACATGTTTTTTCAAAATAACTCGAAGATCCAAAATGTAGAAACATCATGTGTGGGTAGCCATGGCCGATTAATCCTTGAATGGATGCCAATTATCTATGGGACCCGTTAATGGTTGGCTCGGTACACCCAGCACAATTATGATCCATTAAAAAGTTTTGGGTCGGTTTTGGTTTCAATCCAATTTGATTTTGGATTTTTATCAGGTAGACTTAATAAGTTTTTATCGGTCGGTTTTATCATATGTATATGTAGTAACGAGTTAGATTAATAGACTCTATCGAGCTAGTTTGATTTCAATTTTTATTTTCCCTTGGAATCTGACAGATCTGGACAGATGAGTATTGTACAACTTTTGGGACAAGGCCCATTTAAAAGCAATACAACCCAGGATGAAGCCTAGAACTACAAGAGCCGTCTTGGTTATTTAATTTTCTGAATTATTCATGAATTATTTTTTCAAATCAAATAATACGAATAATTTTTCCGTATTTGAATTATCTTTAATGATTATTTAATATTCTCGCATTTTTTGGTCTAGAAATAAATATTGTGAATAATTCTTTCAAATCCGAATTATACAAAATAATTCTTATACTTAAAAAAAACTATTATTATCCTAATGGAGGAGATAATGCCTTAACAACTATTATCAAATAAAGTTATTCGAAAAAAAAAAAACTTAATGCCATAACTATTTGCATCTTTTCCAATATAAGACTAATTTTAAATCTAAAAATCACGTCATAATATAAAACAGATCATTAATTTCATTTTTTTTTCCAATATGAGGTTAAATATTATGAAAATCAAATCATAATACAAAGCAAATCATTAATTTTGTTCGACAACGTAGAATTAAATATGAATATAAAAATCATATATACCATAATACAAAGCAAGTCATTACTTTTGTGTGCTTTTTCAATTGGGATTAAATATGAGTCTAAAAATAAATATTATAATAACCATGATGAAGTAATTAACAAATATGAAAAATAGATGGATTTCATGAGGATGATTAGATGAATTTATGAAAATATTTGATTTTATGAAAATTAACTCAACTAGATTGGTATTGCAATCATAATAAAATCTAATGATCCACATTCTATCTTGAAATGAAATCTAACAAATCCACCGTTATACACACATACCCATCTATTATATTATATTGTTATTTATAAATTAAATATTATTCTAATATCACTTATATATTATGCAGGTGTAATAATTGGTTGATAGAAGCACCAAATATTAAAAATTAACATCCAAATTTTTTTTAGACAAAAGAATAATTCTCGAATCGAACCAAATTCGAATTTTATTTTAAGTCTGCTTTTTTGACCGCATTTTTGACCGAATTCTTAAATTATCGAAACGACTCATTCCGAATTATTCTCCTTCTGAATAATTCTCAAATCCGAATTAAATAATTATGGTCTTGCTCTTCAGCTTATGGGTTCAAAGATATGGGTTGCAAGATTGGAGCCCATGGGTTGCAATTCAGTCTGCCCTGCCATGAAGAAATATAAGGTAAAAAAAAGAAGAAGGGTATATTACACCAAGGGTCCCTAATATTTTAAAAAACTTCTTTGATGGTACCTAACATTTCATACATGACGTTTGGGGTACCTAAATCAAGATAAACCTAACCATACTATGGAAAATACCAATTTCATCCTTCGTTTCACACCTTCCTTTCTGCCAATTCCCATTCTCAGCTTGTACGAAGAACAGTTGCAGTTCAAATGACCATACCTCCAACTTCCACCTTCCCCATTAAGAACAAACAAAGTAGAAAACAATGTTGCAGATCTCTCAAAAGCCCCCACTTTGCCCTTCTTCTAAAATGTAGAAAAACCGAGCCAAACCCTATATTGCTTGAAAACATTTTTTAAAACATCTTTGATTAAGCGCTCCAACAGAGTTTTAGAAAAAAAGAAGACTTCATTCACAGGATATCCGAAAGAAGAAATAGGATTATAGAATCTTCAAGTTCTTTATTTCAGGTACTTGAGAGATAATTGAAGGAATCAGTTGGATCTAGATTTTAGAGTTGCAGGAGCTGTTAGAGTAGGTGATGAAGATGACGTGTGTATCTCCTATGGAGTTGGAAGAGAAGAGAATAATCAAACTCTGGATGGGAAAAAAATGATGCTTTGATAGCAACCGAAAAAAGACAAAACGAGGAAAGGGACAAATCAAGATTTACAATTTAATCATCAGATAAGGAGAGAGAGAGAGAGAGAGAGAGAAACCAGGACATGTTTGTGATGAAAGATGTCTATCCTGATTTCTAAAGCCAACACGGAAAGATAGATTGCAGCTTCTGATGTCAACAACCTTCGTCTCGACCCGTATCCACATTGTTAAGATCGCTTTCATCGGCGCCATCATCACCACTGCCAACCCTTTCAATACATAAAGAAATCCACATATAGATCGCCTTCACCACTGCAAACCCTCCTCCCCAAACTATCTAGCACGGGCTTCCTATCATTCTCATTGGACAACACAACACAACACTCTTTCTGTTGGAAAAAAAATGAGAGAGACGAACGGCAAACATTACGCAAAGTTGTAGAAAAACTGGCAATTTTTCGTTCGGTTTCTCCACAATTTTTAGAAGGGGGGCAAAGTTGGAGCCGTGGTCATTTGGGCAGTAATTGTTCTTCACACAAGCTGAAAATGGGAATGGGAAAAAAAGGAAGGAGAGAGATGAAGGGTGAATAGGTATTTTCCATAACTTGGTTAGGTATATCTTGATTTAGGTACCCCAAACATAATATATGAAACGTTAGGTACCTTCGGTGAAGTTTTTTAAAACGTTAGGTACTCTAGGTATAATTTACCCAAAAAAGAATAATGTTATTAGATGGCTCCATCCACATAAGTTTCCTATGACAGTCAACAAAAATTTACCACGTAAAAGAATGATGTGGCAATTCCATCTACATAGATGACGGAAAATTTGGATGGGTCACTTATCTAATTTCAAACTCAAATTCAATCATGTGTATTGGGTGCGCAACAGATAGAGCCATGCATGGCTTAGACCAAGCTTCATAGGAAAAATGAAAGGGGGTAACCGGCCCACAAGGTTAGACAGGTAACTCCCACAATGAAATGATGAATTTATTCCTAATGGAATCAGGGATGGGCTTATCCAAAGGGATCATAGACCTTTTTACATCAAATACCACGACTTTCATGATCTGTGCAATAGTCCTAGATTTATCAGACAACTTTCTTAGGTTACTCAGCTCATAAATGGTTTCCTATATGGTTTATGCAGAAGGAGCAAATATTCTAAGACCGTAATAGTTCAACAACAAAACTTTAAACATTAAATAATAATTTAAAAATATCATATCACAAGGGCATGACAATATATATATCAAGGCATATATAACACATTAAAATTATATACTACATATGATGTATTATATATTTAATTAGACAGTTAATTGGCTTTATTCGATTTTCTAACTGGTTTTATTTAATCAAATTTTAACAATTAACATGCACTTTAATGATTCTAAACCACAACTAAACCGATTAACTATGTGTAAAACCAAAATCGAACCATTCCATTTAGTTCAGTTCAATTTTTTACTGGTCAGTTTCGATTCAAAATTGACACCCTTAGTCCCATGTAGAAACGGATGAGAAGGAACCAAATGGAGAAGCTTTCCAACAAACATAGTCATGCTTCCAGAAGGCCTTTGAGAAACAAACTAAAGGCAGGACCAAGCTTGAATCAATATGTGGGTAGAAGAACGATTCGACTGCCAAAGTCCGAACTGAGATCCTCTGTAGTGACTATCGCTTAGCAGCCAGGCAAAGGAATTTTTTTTGCCAAAGACCATCAAGTATGATAGATGAAACTGTGGCCAATCTATCAAGACCCGAATGGAGCCTGATTTGCTCCCTATAAGCCTGAGTCAGGACCCCATGGGGATGCCAAGGCTCCAACCAAAGCAACATGGGTTCTCCATCATTAATAACATTCTAAATGGTGCTCAGAACAAGATGCATATGTTCTAACATCCTTCTCCAAACCCAAGAAAAATCATGCCCAATTGAAACCGACCATATTGATTTTCTCTTTAAATATCTCACATAAATCCAATCCACCCAATTCCTCCTCTTTCTTGTTGCCATTTTCCATATCAACTTTAAAGGGGAAATTTTGTTCACCTCCCTAACTCTCCTAAGGCCTGGGTCTTCTTTCACTTTTGAAAGACAAACAGAAGCCCAACTCATAGTGTGCAAGAATTTATTACAATCAGACCCTTCCATAGAAAAACATTTGTAACAGATTCCAATTATTGGATAGTAAAACCAGGAAGACCAAATACCCCAACCCAGTGCAAGTAGGAACTCTGCATGACCGGTCTCTCCAATTCCAATCTCCCTGCATTGATATGTATCCCAACCACCATTGGTATGTATTCCAACGGCTATTGATATGTATTGTGCACTCTTTCATAGTCTTAGAATTACAAAACTCTATTTTGCTACTTGGTAAACTCCGTTTAGACTGAAACTTGACATATAAACTAGGAACCTAGAGATCTAGGTGTCCACAATAGATCATATCCAATGGAACACATGATAGATTTATGGGTTTCCCAGATACACTTTTCATAAGGCTTTGTTTGGTTGTAAGAGGAATTGAAAAGGAAGGGAAGTGAAATTTTTATACTTTAAATAATAACTTTTATAATGATTACAACATCATACTATCACATTACTATATAACTAAATCTAAATTATTACACTTTTAGTTATTAGCTTACACTTCACTTTGCATTCAAATGCATCCCATTTGAAAAGGAAAATAAATTTTACATCTTATAAGTATCATTACTAAATATGTTAAGAAATTTAGGTTATTGATATAATCATGTTGTGAACAACTATGAAAATTTCCCTTCTAAGTTTAAAAATTTCACTCCCTTCCCTTCAATTCCCCTTACAACCAAACACAGCCTAAAATGATTTTATAAAATTATTAAAAATGAGATTTGGAGAGTTGTTTGAAAATTCGATCTATAATTAAGAGGGATAACACCTAAAATATACTAAGGTAGTCAACATGCCTGTTAAATTTTAACTCTTTCAAACTTTGTCATGTGGTTAAAAACTGTTTAAGTTGAAATTGTTTCCACTTAGTTGTGATGAAGATATGCTTGAATATTCTCTTTGAATATTATCAAGAAAAAAAATTTCTTTGAAAAAGGATAAAATGTACCCAATGCGGAATTCAAATGTTTATGAAACTCTACTTCTTAAGCTGCTTTGTCCGAACTGCTTGGAGTCCACTATTCAAATCTTTGTAGTGCTTACTTCTACATATTGCCTCCCTTCTGCAAGTTGAAGATAAGTGTCCTCCGGTGTCCCTTTTGCAAGTTGAAGATTCGTATTTCAATCGGTGTTTTTTTCATTACATTCCAAGGAAGCTAAATAGTGTTGCCAAATCCTTAGCTAGGAGGGTGATGTCTTTGTCGAGTAAGACAAAATGGTCCATCTCTGACCCCTGGATTCAAGATCTGTTGGGGGAAAATAAGTTTGTGTTAAATCAGACCATTGATAATGGGTCAGTAGGACGTATGCAAGATATGACACATGGCGTACATCTAAGGCACAAGGTATGAAAAGAATGAGATGACTGAAAAAAGGAACTCGTGTTCGATCCCCCATGCTGATCCAGACATGATGTGATAGATTGATGGGGGTAGTTGGGCAATTAATGGTTCGTCATTAATGCTCATAAATGCTGACAACAACCATAAATGCAAGGTATGCTGACTTGACCAGTCATGTTACTATATCATGGACCGAATCAACAAAAAGCAATATTTCTACTTGATAAGTGGGAAATGACGGTCATAGCTAACAAAGAAAGTAGCTGACGTGGACATAAGGGGGTCGAACAGGGGTCGAACAGGGGTTGAACAGGGGTCAAAAAAGATAGACAAGACATATACGTGCCACTCTAAGGGGTCCTAGCTGTCTAGTCCTAATCTTCCTTCTTTGACACGATAGAGATGGTGGTAGGTGGAAAAAAGCTTGTCCAAGAAATTTCACAATCGTTCCATAAATATAGAAGAAAGGATGAAGAGAAAAGGATTTTCAATATTGGAGTTCACTCCGAAAACATCTATCCTGAGGTATTATTATTCTGCTGAATTTCCTTCAAAAATATCCCTGCTTATCTACTGTTCATCTTTTCCACTGGGAATGACAAAAGTCTTTTGGAACTCCCGTATCTCAGGGAACCCCATTTCTAAGGAGTTCTAGTGTATCACTAAGAGCTCCATTCTACTTGTCTTCGAAATTCCCTAACTTTGGCATCGAAGTGGCCCCGGGGTATATCCCGCCCACTTGCTTACTGTGTTTGTATTTCAGTTACGTGGTTTGATCTGAGAAGCTGGACGGATTCCATCGACAACAGTTTGGTGCCCACCGTGGGGCCCTAGACATACTTTGCTTCCAAAACCTTTCCTCCATTCTCAGTTTACCTAAAGAACCCATACAAGAAGCCTTACACTTTTCTCTCTTTACATCTTTTGTACTTCTAAATCAACTCATACATTTTACCCATGGCTCCAGCTGGAAGATCTGAAAGCACTTAGAATCTACGCGAGACCCGTTCCCCTCGGGTGAATGGAGATACCTCGAGAGACCCAGTGGATATTCTAGTGGCCTATGAAGAAAGGGCTCCTGAAGTCCATCCTGAAGAAGAGGGAGCAGGTGGTCATAATCCAGTTTGACCCACTGGCCCAACAACTGGCCACACTGATGGAGTTACTACGACAAAGACCTACGGGTATGCCGACAGCCTCTGCTCCAATTGTGGACATAAAGGGGGTCGAATAGGGGGTCGAATAGGAGTCAAAAAGGGGTCAAAAAGGGTCAAATAGGGGTCGATGCAGTCCGACAAGAAAGAGCTGCGGCAATTTCCCTAGTCACAGTAGTACCACCAGCCATACCAGTTACAGCAATACTATCCGCTGAGAGCACACTGACCACTGACGAGAATACTACCAGGCTAGAACGCCTGGTAAAAAACCTGATAAATCGAGTACAGCACGTGGAGAGGGGGGGGGTCGATTCTGAGGCCCTCCAAGATTATGACACAGAGGCAGCCTTGACAGATGAGTTCATGAACCATCCACTTCCCCTCAACTCTATCTTCCCTAATGATTGGTGGTATGATGGAAAGACAGACCCGGAGAAGTACCTTGACAACTTCAAGGTGGGGATGGTCATCTAGGGCCATCACAATGGCCTCTGCTGCAGAACTTTCCCTTCCACACTCAGGGACGCTGAAAGGACCTGGTTCAACAATCTTCCTCCCAAATCTATTGGAACTTTCCATGAGTTAAGCAGTTTGTTCCTCTCCCATTTTCAGAGGAGTCAAACTCAGAAGAAGAACCTGTCCCAACTAATGGCGATCAAACAGGGCGAGAAGGAGCCCCTCCTACCATTCATAACCCATTTTCTAAGGGTGGCCAAAGAGATCAAGGACCTGCAGCCTGACGAGGTGTTGTCGACCTTGTCGAAGGCTCGCCTCGACCCCCAATTAGTCTTTTCTCTCAACAAGAAATGCCCTAGAACTCATGCTGAGATCTTTAGTTGATGTAACCAATACGCATCAGGAGCAGAAGCTGTTGCGGAACTGCCTGGACATGTGAACAATGCCCCTACTGTGGGGGACAAGAAAAAGAGTGAACCTGTTGATAAAGCTCCCAATGAAGGAGAAACAAGTAAGAAAACTAAGCTGGCCAAAGAACTATACCCGGCTCAACCTGCACCAGAATACACACCCCTCAACCACACCATGGTTGAGAACATGAACATCAGGAGGGGGGACACTCTTTTGGTCCCTCCTCCCAAAATGATATCCAAGCCAGAGGAGCGCAATCATCGACTATACTGCACGCACCACCAAGACCATGGACATGACACTAGGACATGACACTAATTCATGTCGACACCTCAAAGGGTTGGTCGAAGATCTAGTGCAACATGGGCGGTGGACTGAGTTCGTGGGACCAAGGTAAGCTAACTTTTAATGGGGAAGGGTCGTATTGAGTTGCCAAGGCTACTAGACCAGGGACGTAATTCCTGGAGATGATGGGTGGATCGGCTATACCTCGCACCTAGCACTCTAAGAATCTCAGAAGATATTATGTATAAGGCCTCTTATGCAATGAAGAGTTCTCCTCCCTCAAATTTTGTCTTCAGTCAACCAAGTAGATAGCCTTAGTCGAAGACTAAGCCCAATGACTTAAGGGATAGTCTTTGACTTTGGATTCAAGAAAAGAAGGGTCTAAGGGCTCAAAAAAAAAAAAAGGCCTAAATACTCAAAAAGAGAAATGGCCTAAGGGCAAGAAAAGAAATGGCCTAATGGCAAGAAAAGAAGGGTCTAAGGGCTCAAGAAAAGAGAAATGACCTAAGGGCAAGAAAAGAAGGGTCTAAGGGCTCAAGAAAAGAAGGGTGTAAGGGCTAAAAAAAAAAAAAAAAGAAATGGCCAAAGGGCTCAAAAAGAGAAATGGCCTAAGGGCAAGAAAAGAATGGCCTAAGGGCAAGAAAAGAAATGGCCTAAGGGCAAGAAAAGAAATGGCCTAAGGGCAAGAAAAGAAGGGTCTAAGGACTCAAGAAAAGAGAGGTCTAAAGGCAAGAAAAGAAGGGTTTAAGGGCTCAAGAAAAGAGGGGTCTAAGGGCTCAAAAAGAGAAGGGCCTAAAGGACAAGAAAAGAAGGGTCTAAGGGCTCAAGAAAAGAAGGGTTTAAAGGCAAGAAAAGAAGAGTCTAACGGCTCAAGAAAAGAGGGGTCTAAGGGCTCAAGAAGAGAAGGGTCTAAGGGTTCAAGAAAAGAAGGATCTAAGGGCTCAAGAAAAGAAGGGTCTAAGAGCTTGAAAAAAAAAGAAAAAATAGAAAGAGAGAGAATGACCTAAGGGCTCTAGAAAAACAAGTAGATAGCCTTAGTCGAAGACTAAGCCTATCGACTTAAGGGGTAGTCATTGACTTTGGCTCGAAAAGGCAAGCCATATGAAGAGGGCTCAAAAAAAAAAAAAAAAAAAAAAAAAAAAAGCTAAAGGGTTCATAATGAAATACGCGCATATGCGAGGAAAGTATATTTTCCCCAAAGGGATTGTCTCCTCGAGTCGAAACGACCCGGAAGAGGCAAAGGGGTTCTGTTGGGGGAAAATAAGTTTGTGTTAAATCAGACCATTGATAATGGGTCAGTAGGACGTATGCAAGATATGACACATGACGTACATCTAAGGCACAATGTATGAGAAGAAAGAGATGACTGAAAAAAGGACTCGTGTTCGATCCCCCATGTTGATCCAGACATGATGTGATAGATTGATGAGGGTAGTTGGGCAATTAATGGTTCGTCATTAATGCTCATAAATGCTGACAACAACCATAAATGCAAGGTATGCTGACTTGACCAGTCATGTTACTATATCATGGACCGAATCAACAAAAAGCAATATTTCTACTTGATAAGTGGGAAATGACGGTCATAGCTAACAAAGAAAGTAGCTGACGTGGACATAAGGGGGTCGAACAGGGGTTCAACAGGGGTCAAAAAAGATAGACAAGACATATACGCGCCACTCTAAGGGGTCCTAGCTGGCTAGTCCTAATCTTCCTTCTTTGACACGATAGAGATGGTGGTAGGTGGAAAAAATCTTGTCCAAGAAATTTCACAATCGTTTTATAAATATAAAAGAAAGGATGAAGAGAAAAGGATTTTCAATCTTGGAGTTCACTCCGAAAACATCTATCTTGAGGTATTATTACTCTGCTGAATTTTCTTCAAAAATATCCCTGCTTACCTACTATTCATCTTTTCCGTTGGGAAGGAGAAAAGTCTTTTGGAACTCCCATATCTCAGGGAACCTCATTTCTAAGGAGTTCTAGTGTATCACTAAGAGCTCAATTCTACTTGTCTTCGAAATTCCCTAACTTTAACATCGGAGTGGCCCTAGGGTATTTCCCGCCCACTTGTTTACTGTGTTTGTATTCCAATTACGTGATTTGATCTGAGAAGCTGGACGAATTCCATCGACAACAAGACCAATGTCAATCAAAGTGGTCCATCTCTGACCCCTGGATTCAAGATCAATGGCAATCTATATTCAGTTCTTCTACTCTTTTCAATCAATAAACTTCATTTTTCAAAAAATAATATATATATATATATATATATATATATATATATATATATATATATATATATATATATATATATATATATATATATATATATATATATATATATATAAAGGCCTGCTACAGCCCTTTATATGATGATGGTGATTCATTATTGTATTACTGCAAATCAATGACTTTTACCCCCCAAAAAAAAAAATCAAATGATGAAAATCTACTGATAGGTCATGGTCAAGTTTGACTTCTATTGGAGTTGAAAAGAGCGGAGTTTCCAAGTACATTACATGTAAACATTGTCGCTGAGTGTCTAAAGCCATTAAGTCGTTAGATTATCTTCTCCCCTTAAATACCTAAATTACCAGTCATTCGATTGAGACGGGAATGACTTTGTCACCATGATTAATGGAGAGTGCCCCAATAATTAATCCTTGAAGTGGACTAGCTTTTCAGGCGACCAAAAACCCTACCCAATTAAATAGCATTAAACTTAATTTAGTTTTCCTTCTCCCTTATGTCTCTTGGGTCAAATCTCAATGGGATGGGGATCGCTATTAAACTGCATGACCCTAGCATTAGTGCAGGTTAATGACAATATGCAGGGGCTTTTTACAGGGGTGAGATTTTTTGTTTCATGGGAAGCATGAGATTTTTATTTTTTTTATTTTTTTTTTGGTCTAGGTGCACAATCCAGCCAACATGACAACCTTCTTTTTTCCAGTTTCATTTAACTAATAATGATCCTATCGTGTATCGTTGAATGTCCGTATTAACCTCACTATTCCTGTAATCTTATCTAATCCCACTAAACATCAAGGTAAACGATATTATTTGTTAGGGTTGTCAAAATTAGGCCCAAATCGAAAACTGAAACCGAAACTGAAACCATAATCAAACAACTCGATTAGGCACCGATTAATAATCGATTTATCGGTTTCAATTAAACGGTTCTTACTCGGTTTCTTATGACTAAGGAATGATTTATCTCTCACGTGAGAGGAAATTTTTAGTCCTGTATTGAATACATTTGGATAAATTATAAGGTAATCAACCCTACAAATAGGGGTTGTCATTTGATTTTTGAAATCATGAGAATGGGAATCTGAGAAAGATGTTTGACCGGTTACTCCCATTTTCTCGCTAGCATAGAAGATTCTAATATGCCCGTTAATTTATAGATTCTCCTTCCAAAATTTTATAAGAAGAAAAGAAAAATTCACAAACAGACCCTCCGATCAAACAATAACTTTTTTATCCACCGGACAACAAAGAAAAGCAGCAAGAAAAATTAAGCAACCTAATTTGGAGACCCAAGATGAAACAATGTGGTTATTTTTAACACAATAGTACTTATTTCTAACACAATCAAAATCCTACCCTTGCAAGAGATTTATCCAAGTTTTGATTTCGAAGGTAATCGAACTCGAGACAAGTCAATGTCCACCTCCTTGCAACTCGCAATAGAATTCCACATATTAGAGGATGATGTTAACTAACGAGCATGGTTATAAATCTAGGTGTTGGATACAGTATCAATCATTTGTAAAACCAATCTGATCTGATCCGGATCCGTTACGATCGGGCCGATACCGGTCCATATGGACTGTATTGTTCCTTTTTTGGGATTAGTGCTTGGATCGGTACTTTTAATTTTAAAATATTCAAAATAGAAAAAAAAATAAAAAAAAAATTATTATAAAAACATAATGATGAATAACAAATTAAAATTATATTTATTTATTGCAATATTGTAAGAATAACATTAAAAATACATTAAAATCCCTACAACTTGGTTTTTGGAGTTGGAAGATGCACCTTCTTGGTGATTCAAATCTGAACTTCCAGCTCATAATGTTCCGATTGGTTTTGAGGGATTTAAAGAGCGATATTAGATGACTTTAGACTCTAAATATCAAGTCTATCAGAAGTCTGGATGTAGAGAAATATGAAGCTGAAGTTCGTTGTGGCAATGATTTTGAAATTTGGAAGATGAACTTTTCAAGTGATCTAGATCAGAACTTCCGACTGACAATATGTTCCGATCAACACCAGGGGATTCAAAGATAGATATAAAACTACCTTAGCCTCCAAATATCAAATCCATCAGAGGCTTGGATGTGGAGAAATTTGAAATTTTTTATTATTATTATTATTTTTTATTATTTTTTTATTTTTTATGTTTAGATCATTTATTCCAAAATAGAAAGAGGGGGGAATACATGCCCAAAGGCAGACAAGAAGATGGACCCTCACGAGACCAAAGGGGGGCCATCCTCAATAAAACCAAGGCCTCCGGCTTGCAGGCCTGCCCTATTTACAAAGTTACAAAATCAAATCCCCACCTGTCCTTGACGAAAGAGTTCCTATGGGAGAGCTTACAAGGAAGGGGAAAGATCTTACATTTGTCTTTAACCTAATCTTTTATATTTTCTGGAATCACTTCTTTTGAGTTGCTTTGTTTCTAAAGATTCCGTTATTCCTTTCCTTTCAAATAAGAGCAATAGTTGTGATACGGGGATTATATCCCACCCTTAATCAAGTGACACATGTACTGCCTAGATGTGTCGCTACAAAAAGACACTCAAAGGCTTATGTCTAAAGTCGACTATGGACACTCTTCCGAGGCACCCAGAAGGGCAACACAATCAAGTCCTGACACGTAAAAATCATCGCCTCAGACGCATTATGGTATCCGAAGCACAGAAAATCAGGTTCATCATACACCACCACACTGCCTTTATTCCATGAGTGCCTCGGACCGATGCACATAAGATTCATTTTACTCATAGCAAATGGTATCCATCAAAGACATGGCGCTTCTATGTGAGATAATCCAACAGTCAAACCAGCATGGGATTAACTCAGAGGAATACACATTGGCCATGCATAGCCATGCGCATTAAATGCGAACCATGCTCATTAAATGCACATCATGTCTATCAATCTACGTAATTGGAAGGAAATATCTCTCATATCTTGAGAGTTGGATTGCATGAATCTACACATTAGCCCATACTTGCCACGTTAGCGTATGCTCATCTACCACCACTCCAGCCAGGCGGACGTACGGTCCATCATCAAGCAAATCTTGTGTCCCTCAATCGAGACATGTGGTAGACATCAAGCCATGCTCCATCTTGGACTATATATAGAAGATCTGAACAAGATAGCAAGGGATCGAAGTTTTCCAACACATCCGAACTTTAGAGGAATTCTCTCACCTTCATACATCTCACCCCCAAGCTTGAGCTAAGGCAACTACCTGAACTCCCTTCTTTGACAAAAGGAGCAGCCACCTTTGTAATTGTTCCATACTGCTTGTTTCACCGGATTAACTTAGGCATCAGAGTGGTTTCGGTGCGTCTAGGCTCTGCCATTTACAATGTTCTCTTCTCTTTGTGTACAGGCTTTCCGACGAGCTCAAGACCATCCCGTTTGGTGCCACAACAGTTTGACGCCGTCTGTGGGAACTGTGATAGTGTCTTGAAGTAGTTCAACCTTGGTATCATTTTACCCCATCTTCTTCGCAAAATGAAGACACGATAAACCAGAACCAAGCTGGCAGCTTCTATAATCTTCTCATTGCCAACAACCATGGAACGGCTAGAAACCTTGAACTCAATGAAGAAAGAATACCCGTAGCCAAAAACTTTGCGCTAGAAGCAGAGCTATCACCTCCTCCTTCTCCATAGTACGTGACCAGGGCATAGTTAGATGTTGTCGCCAAACAGTTAGATATTTTAACACAACATCTCCTTAACCAATAGCCCGTGGCACCAATAGCAGTACCTCCACAAGTTGACAGAGTTGATGATAGAGGACCATAGAGGGATTGCCACTAGGGACGTCCCCCCGGCGCCACCGCCATGGGCATCACCACTAGGAGCCAAATCACCTCGAGTAGCCACTGGCTGGTCGGGCAGAAGACATTCTCATCAATCTGCTCGAAATATACCTCCAGCTTCAAGAGCCTCGCAGCGGGATAGTATTGCATCTTTACATAGTTCCTCTGAACCTAGCGTACATCAAAGTATTAGCCGGGTCCCAATCTCTGAACGACTAGGACGAGTTCCAGAACCTCGTAATGTGGCTCAAGCGAGAGAAGATGTTGTGCAACTAAATAGAGCTGCAGGAAAAGCATGCCCTTGACGAGGCGATGATAAAGTTGAACATGAGCTCAACGAGTTGAAGGCTGGACTTCAAAGAATGGAAGAGGGGCGGAAAAATCTTATGCGGCACCTGTACAACACTGAAGGAGCACTCTCATCATGAGGACCAAACTACCCACAGGACTCATCATGCCACCGCTGGACTCCTATGAGGAAACCTCTGACCCTGAGCAGTATCTTGACAACTTCTCTGCCCAAACGGTCCTTCACTGCTTAGGTGACGAGATCACCTGCCGTGCCTTCCCTTCTACTCTCAAGGGAGCTGGCCGTATTTAGTACAACAGTCTTCCCAAGCATTCGATAGATTCTTTCAATGACATTGCTAACAGTTTCCTGAGTTACTTTCAGAGCAGGAGAATGCAGAAGAAAACCTCTTACAACCTAAGGGATTATAAGCAAAAGGAAGGTGAGACTCTTAGAGCCATCCTCGATATATTCAACATGAAGGCCCTCCAAATTAAAGGCCTCGAAGATTCGGTCCACAAGGCCACCCTGAAAGGATCCATTCTGGATCGAAACCTCAAGTTCTCCCTAGCTAAGAAGCCAGCTACTAGCCTCACCGAGCTTCTTGCTTGATGTGAGAAATATGCAAATCCTATTTTGGCCACGAAGAATGATCTGACAGCGAACACCTTGTTTACCCCTAAAGGTGAAAAAAACTAAAGGAGAAGGTGGAAGATACCTCATCTAAAGGAGAAACTCCAAAGAATAAGAAGAAAAGCAAGGAGAAAGTAACTGGAGAGGAGCCTCCAGCTTTTCAATCTAATGACGATTATCACCCGCTGCGGAAGATGCCCGTAGAAATCTTCATGATTGAAAAGACCTAGACTTCCTTTAGCCAACCAGGAAAGATGAACCCCAATCCTTGTACCAGAAATCCAAAGCTATTTTGAGCTTTCCACAATGCGCATGGGCATACAACAAATGAATGTCATCATCTTCATGAGGCCATTGAAGAGCTCATCCGATGCAGAAAGCTCGACAAATATGTGGACAAGAAGCGCCCACCACTAGTAGATGCCACCAAAGCCTCCGATTGCAAAACCGAGCCAGGAAAGAAGAGGGGTTGGATTGAGACCCCGAGGATGACGATGCAGCCCAGCAAGGCCAAGGGTCACCCTAGTTGAAGGAGATAGGTCCCACCTATATGATCAGGGCAATACCCTAAGTCAGAGATGAAGTTGCAAAATTGATGTCTGGACCATCCGAGGCACCAGAAGAAAAAGGTCTTGCCCTGGTGAAGCGCTCATTTGAAGAGCGAGATTCCCTTCATTGGATCCGATGTTATGATGAAGATGCACCCATAGACCAGCCTATGGGCATGGAGGACAGAAAGCAAAAGAACTGCTGGTATACTGGGAAAAGCATTATCAGCTAGATCTATCACGTGATGAGATTGGACCTCTTTTTCTGGCTGAGACATGTGACCTAAAAAAAAATGTGCATAAGCCCCGCCTTGTCATACCAAGTTCATATGTCATCATTGTAGGACATGCTGCAGGAAATTCTTCCACTAAAGCAATGAAGGCCTATACCCAGGAATTAGACACTTCTAATAGAATTTTCAAGAAAGCAAGAAAGGGAGATCTTATGATATTAAGCAAGGATGACCTCATCAATGTGGTCTATCCTCATGAGGATTCTCTAGTTATCTCTGCAGCTATTACAGACTCCAATGTCACCCATATCATGATCGACACTGGAAGCACTGCAGATATCTTATATAATCACACTTTCTTAAAGATGGACTTCACTGATGAGATGCTCGGACCCGCGGTACATTTACTGAAAGATTTTACCAGTGACTCTGTACATGTGAAAGGTGGAATCCATCTTCCTTTGATGGTTGGTCAGAAGCCAACCTGAAAGGTAATCAATGAAGACTTTCTGGTGGTTGATCTTAGAGCAACCTACAATCCAATCCTAGGGCGTCCTGCTCTGCACAGGTTAAGATGCTGCCTCTCGACATTCTATCAAGTTATCAAGTTCCCCACTAATCATGGGACAGGAGAGTGTCGAGGCTATCAGAATATCTCATGGTAGTGCTACCTCATAGAGCTAGGCTTCAATAAAAAGTCTGAAGGAGAATCCTCTATGGCTGGAGACCTTCAGAATGAAGAAAATAAAAGTGAGATCGCTGAAGGGAAGAAGAAAGCTTCGGTACAATCTATCATTGTAGAGGATCTCAGAGATGACTTCCACCAGGAGTGAGGCACTCCAGTCAAAAAATTGGTGCAGATACCAATTTTGGAGGGTCAACCAGAGTGTAAATTTCAAATCAGTTACTCTCTTCAAGGGAAGATGAGCGACAATCTTATCGCCATCATTCGAAAGAATGTTGACGTGTTCACGTAGTCAGCAGCTGACATGCCTAGTGTAGACAGGAAGCTTGTGGAGCACCGTTTGTCTATTGACCCCCAGCACCGTCCAGTGAGGCAGAAGAAGAGAAACTTTTCTCTAGACAGGCAGGCTATCATCAATCAAGAGGTCAACATGCTACTGCAAGCAGGGTTTATTAGGGAAGTTAAATATCCTGAATGATTTTCAAATGTTGTAATGGTCCCTAAACCCAGAGGTCAATGGAGGATTTGTATTGACTTTACAGATCT
Source organism: Protea cynaroides (assembly GCA_028583415.1). Lineage (NCBI taxonomy): Eukaryota > Viridiplantae > Streptophyta > Magnoliopsida > Proteales > Proteaceae > Protea > Protea cynaroides. Next base: position 66,762,108 of record CM053266.1, on the reverse strand, counting down.
TAATAATGCTTATCCCAAAGATAGCTATCCCCTCTTTCGTATAGATCAATTAATAGATGCTACCTCAGGGCATGAGTTACTTTCTTTTATGGATGCATATTTGGGATACAACTAGATCCGAATGTGTAAGGAAGATGAAGAAAGTACGAGCTTCATCACTGGCCGAGACACTTACTGTTATACAATAATGCCCTTTGGATTGAAGAATGAAGAATGCCTACATACCAACTCCTCATGAACAATGTGTTCCAAGACCAAATTTGTCAAAATATGAAAGTTTACGTCGATGACTTTTTGGTCAAAAGCTTGAAGGTGCACACTCACCTAGATGATCTGAAAAAAGCGTTCGACATACTTCGTAAGCACAAGATGAACGTCAATCCTACCAAGTGCGCCTTTGGATTTCTTTTTGGGAAGTTTATAGGCTTTATGGTATCCCAGAGAGGGATAGAAGCCAATCCAGCCAAAATAGAAGCCATTCAGAATATGAATGTTTCGCAGAATGTCAAGCAAGTACAGGAGTTGACAGAGAGGGTCACTGCCCTTGGACGATTCATTTCAAGATCAGTCGACCGATGCCAACCATTCTTCAAAACTCTAAAGGGGAATAAGAAGTTCTAGCAGACCCCTGAGTGCCATTAAGCATTAATAGAGTTAAGAAAGTACTTGTTAGCTCCCCCCATTCTTGTGAAGCCTGAACTAGGAGATGAGCTCCAACTATATATGGCCATCTCATTTGCGGCAGTGAGCGCAGTCCTAGTTAAAGAAGTTGATAAGGTTTAGAGACCTATCTATTACATGAGTAAGACGTCGTTTAGGCTAGAGACTCGCAACCAAGCCATCGAGAAACATGCTCTTTCCCTGGTGACGGCTGCGCGTAGGTTGAGGCCCTACTTCCAGGCCTACACCATTATCGTCCTTACTACTGAACCTTTAAAGAAGGTTCTGGCTCAAAATGATGTCTCTGGAAGAATGATAACCTGGGCTATGGAGCTTGGAGAGTTCGACTTGCAGTTCAAGCCTTGGACATCAATCAAAGCTGGTGGATTTCCTCATAGAAAGCACTTTGGAAGATGATCCTGAAGACCTTAACACGGTAATACAAGTCAGACCACCAACTCTTCCCCCTGAACCTATCCTCCATCATGGATTTTATTGGTAGATGGTGCCTCAAGAGAGGGCTACGTTGGGGCAGGGTTGGTCTTGACAAGCCATGAGGGATTCGAAATCAGAAGCGCCATCAAATTTCGTTTCCCAGTCACAAACAATGAGGCTGAGTATGAGGCTTTAATTGTCGGGCTTCAACTTGCAAAATGCTTAATGGTCAACCATCTCTCCACTTACAGCGATTCCCAAGTAGTGGTCAAGCAAGTGACTGGTGACTATAAGGCTAAAGTAACCAAGATGCAAGCTTACCTTGAAAAGGTAAGAGAACTTACTTCAACTTTTCAAAAGTTTGACATTCAGAATGTGGATAGAGGGGATAATGCCAAGGCAGATATGCTGTCGAAGTTGCCCAACTCTAGCACCCCTTAACTAGATGCCTCGATATATATCAGTCAATTGCCTCGCTCTAGCATCACACCCGAGGCAGACGCTGAAATACAAATCCACATGATAGAAGATGAGCCTTATTGCATGGGTTCAATTCTAGCATACTTAAAAGAAGGAGTCTTACCTGAAGACAGAAAAGAAGCCCAAAAAATCTAGACAAGATCCAAATGGTATGTGCTATACGAAGGAGTATTGTACAAAAAGGCATTTTTGCTACCTTTATTGCGGTGTTTATGTCCATCCGAGGTAGCGGGTGCAATTGAAGATGTATATGAAGGATTTTGTGGAAGCCATTTGGCAGGCTGCATGCTCACCTAGAAACTTATTCGACAAGGATATTACTTCTCTAACATTGTGAAGTAATGTAAAGAGTATGTGAAAAAATGTGAACAGTGTCAACGCCATGCAAAGATTCAACATCAGCCTATTGTGCCTCTACAACCTATAGCAAGTCCCATTCCCTTCACAGTCTAGGGAATGAACATCATTGGGCCCTTCCCGCCAAGACTACGATAATGCAAGTTCCTGATTATGGCAATTGATTACTTCTCCAAATGGATAGAGGTGGAACCAATGCCTAAATTTACTGCAACTAAGGTGAACGAATTCTTCAAACTATCTGTGGTATATCTATACGCCATCCCCCAGATTGTGGTGACTAATAATGGCAAACAATTTGGTTTTACCAAGTTTCGTGCCTTTTGCAACCAGCACAAGATTGCCCAACATTTTACTTCAGTTTGTAGCCCTCGAGCCAATGGTCAGGTTGAGGTTACCAACAGAACTATATTGGATGGTTTAAAAAAGAGGCTCAAACGAGAGGAGGAAATCCACAGACAAATAATTGAAAGCCTTCAAATCCGACTGCGTGACGAAAGGAAGGCCTGGGTATAAGAACTTCCCAGTGTTATATGGTCCTATAGAACTACAAGTAGGACCCCTACAAGCAAAACACCCTTCATGTTAACTCATGGTGCTGAAGTTGTCATTCCTGTCAAGGAAGTTCACAAATCCTATTGAAAAACCAACTTTGACATAGAAACCAACCTAGAAAACATGATGATAAGTCTTGATATCTTGGAATAAGTTTAAGAAGTTGCCCACCTAAGGAATGCTAACTACCGGGCTAAAGTGGCGAAGCACTACAAGAAAATCAAGGACAAGGTTTTCCAAGTAGGAGACCTTGTACAAAGAAAAAGTTTTGCCTCAGATCCCATAAATTAAGGAAAGCCAACGGCCAACTGAGAAGGTCTGTATAAAGTGGTCAAGACAACCAGACTTGGGTCGTATCATTTGCAAAGAATGAATGGAGAAGCTGTACCAAAGACATGGAATGCGTTAAACCTACAAAAGTATTATTCGTAGAATGTTGTTATCATCAATAGCATGGAATATAACAATGAAATGATGATAATTACGAGAAAAAATATGTCACACCCCAATTCTGATCCAACCAGAACGGTGTGAGTGAACCGTCATTAAACCAACGGTTCACACCAGGATCTCGAATAGGCCGTGTCCACCCATACAAACCAATTACACATAACCACAATCAGAATATAAATATACAGCGGAAGACTTTAAATAGAATGAACTGAGTATCTATTGATAATTTAAATAAATATCCCATTATTCAAATTCAAACATAAAATAATAATCTTTTACATCTCTTAATAACAAACAAAAATAACTGAAACAAATAAGTAAAATCCATCACAGGTACACGCAGAAAGGACACTCGCATGAAGCGTCATGCTCGTCCTGTCCTGCCTGTACGTCCAACGTCGCAGCACCGCCATACGCCGGAGCGTTTACGTAATCATCCACAGTATAACCTGCATCCAGATCTAAAACAAGATGTGCACAAAGGGTGAGCTCACAACACAGCTCAGTAAGACAATCAGACAGTTTCACAATATTATGCATGAGTAACAATCAATTTTATGTTGTGGTCTGGTTTTAAGTTTGCAATGTGCTATAGAAAGGTTTGGTGGCCCCCGCACCTCTATACACGAGTGTGTGGCGCCGCACAGTAATCACACTACCACCAACCCACATGCACCCATCATGGAATAGAGATAGAGCTAAGGTATACCCGCACCTCCCCTGATACTCTACCCATACCAGTACCTAAGCCCCTATCGGCCGGGGCTCGCAAACCGGGCTCGCAACTAACCAATCCTATATGTCAACAATGTATGCTCTATCCCAAAGACGGCCGTCTACGGCATAGAGATAGAGCTAGAGCGTGCAGGCCGGGTCGGAGACCACCAAACCTCACCTCCCCCTGATACCCTATCCGCAACTAACCCACTAGGATAGAAACAATACGCAGGTAGACCCTATCCCAACATAACTCCCTACGGCATAGAGATAAAGCTAAAGCATCGTGGACAAGCCAGCGTCGACTCGGAATCCCTCGGGTACCACCCAACGATGGCCGGGACAACATCAATATCGGAGACCACCGTACCACGATCTTCCCCCGATACCCCACCCGTACCAAGCATGTTAAGATAGAATACTACAAAAGGGCCGGTGTGAAGAGCGATCCCTGGCCCATGCCCCACTCCACACACCAACGAAAACAATCACATGCCTAACAATCACATCCTATGAATGCATGAACAATAATAATAACTGAAAGTAAAGGATGGCATGTGAATATGCACAAACATCACATCATAGATATTCAATGATTAACAACGATTTACTGTCCATTAATTATTAGGTTTAGGTCAGATTCCCTTACCTGACGCTCGTTCGATTACTTGCTCCACGTCGCAAGATCCAAACGATAAGTCACAGAGTCCTACATAATATTAGGGTTTCATTAGAATACATTGCTTAGGGTTTCATGTTGGTCGAAAACCAACAGAGATCACAAACTACCCTCACAGAGCTGACCGGTGGCATGTACCGATCGCAGCTCTGTGGGAAAGACTGGCGACCGATATGGTCAGCCGGTCCCCACAATCAACCTCCCGAGAGGTAGCGGTCGCAACATACCGGTCGCACTATGTGCAACCGGTATAGTCGACCGGTATGTCTCCGGAAGACCATACATGGGTTCTTCGACTGCCGTCGATCATCCTCCACGTATTTTCAGAGTTTCTCCTATCCATTCTAAGTCTAGGCTTTGAGTTAGAGCTATCCCCAACTCATTCAAGTCTCATTTCGATGAATATCATCTCGACCTCGAATCTAGGGTTTGACGACAACTTAGGGTTTATTGGCCAATTTAGGGTTTTAGATCAATACCTACTTTGCGTGGTATTGATCCACCCACACAACTAACATAGGTTAAGAAGAGGGATTCAAACACTTACCGTTGACAGGCGTAGCGAGAGCTTCGTCAAACGGTAATGGCGGCACCTCCTTCTTCTTCCTAGCTCCTTCTTCTTTCCAAGCTCTTTCTCTTCTCTAGGGTTTGTGAGAGACAATGGAAAGGATTTGAGGGGTTTAAGGGTGTATTTATAGGCTAGAAATAGGGTTTAGTAACCCTACTAGGATTAGGAAACTTCTAGGATTCGAAATCAGGAAAGCGGGACCCGCAGAGATAAATTTCCAAATTCCCGCACATTGCTGTGCAGGCCATACCGGTCGACCGGTACCATCATCCGGTACCATCGACCGGTATACCTAAAATCAGGTATAATTGGTCGACTTCGGTCCGATTTCGTACCTGTTTGTTATCCGCTTGCCCCGTCTGGCTCGGTGATGATCGGAAGACCTGTCACGACACAAAACCAAGGTTTAGACCGGGTTTCCAGAGTGCGGGTCTTACAAAATATATCTCTATAAAGTTTGCATCCTAATTTTCTTCTTCCGCTACTTAAAGAGATAGTTATGCATCTTCAAAGAGGCAATAGAGAAACAACAATGCAGACTATAACTTCAGCATCCCAAACTAAAGTCAAGGAAGCTGAAGTTTGGAGGGTTGATCATCATCAGTGAAGCCTCGATGTAGACTATAACTTCAGCATCCCAGACTAATGTCAAGGAAACTGAAGCTCGGAGGGTCGATCATCAACGACGAAGCCTTGATGTAGACTATAACTTCAGCATCCCAGACTAAAGTCAAGGAAACTGAAGCTTGGAGGGTCGATCATCATCGACGAAGCCTCAATGTTGACTATAACTTCAGCATCCCAAACTAAAGTCAAGGAAACTGAAGCTTGGAGGGTCGATCATCATCGACGAAGCCTCGATGCAGATTATAACTTTAGCATCCCAGACTAAAGTCAAGGAAGTTGAAGCTTGGAGGGTCGATTATCATCGATGAAGCCTCGATGTAGACTATAACTTCAGCATCCCAGACTAAAGTCAAGGAAGCTGAAGCTTAGAGAGTTGACCATCATCGACGAAGCCTCAATGCAGATTATAACTTCAGCATCCCAGACTAAAGTCAAGGAAGCTGAAGCTTGGAGGGTCGATCATCATTGGCGAAGTCTCGATGCAAACTGTAACTTTAGCATCCCAGACTAAAGTCAAGGAAGCTGAAGCTTGGAAGGTCGATCACCATCGATGAAGCCTTAATGTAAATTATGCCTCGGTAACCATGTCTGCACTAAAAAGTTGCTAAAGTTGGGAGGATCAACCAAATCGGTAATGCCTTGACTCACAAGTTCAAATTTTACAACCCATGATTGTTTAAGTTTTCAAAACTCGAAGGACAGGTTCTTACACCTTTATTACCTTCTAATAAGCTCAACACAATTAGATAAGGAAAAATAAAATTTAAAAGGAAAGATATACCTTTGCTAAAAACCCTAGCTATTATACAAGTAGGGGCACCTTAGAAAAAGGTAAGAATGAATGCGAATCATGCATTCTACCATGATTTTCTACCATGGATTTATAAAACTTTCTTGCAAAAGATCAAAGGATGCAAGGTAAGTGAAAAAAGAGATCATATATATATATATATATATATATATATATATATATATATATATATATATATATATATATATATATATATATATATATATATATATATAAACAACAACAGTCATCCATAGAAAAAAAAAGAAAAAAAAGAATGGTTTTAAGAAAATTAGGGACCATTTAAATCTATTTAAATCCATATTTCACTACCCAAAATTAAGATACTCGTCTTCTTGTAATTGGGTGGACCGTTTGGGTCATTATCACTTTCTATTTGACTCTTACCATCATAATTCATATCCATGGTTTTAGGTACCTGAATTGTATCAGCCGATCTATACGGTTATCAATAGTGATCAATATAGATACATGACCAATACGGAAAGGGACGATTAAATCAAAATGAAAAAGGATGCCTAGCCGATATGTAGTTATTGGGCGATACTAGCTAATACCTTAAAGGTATGCCACATCAGCATAATGATCGATACCTGATCAATAAATGTATTCAATACCAATACTGATATCGATCCACGTTCTGATACCCGTGAACGAAAACCATGATCGTATCATAATATCTTGGTGTACATGGGAATAATTTGGTTATTAGGATCCTCTCTTGTCCTTGCAGCCCCTCCAGCAGTGATCCATGCTCACGAATGACTCCAGCCGCTGGATCACAACCGGAGAGATTGAACAACGAGAGGTGAGATGATCTTTTGTAATAGTATCTTCTCCTATCACCCAGCCGTCCGTTGGACGGTCTAGGGTATGCCGATGCAACCCTACTTGTTAGATGGATGACTGGATAGCCGGTGACCAGAATCTTTTTCCATATTCTGTGATTACAGACCTCGTCACGTAATGCCTTTGTGTACGTTTTACTCAACCACTCTACCAGCCATGGATTTAAAACCGAGGGTCCCATTATCTTAACTACTACATAATACAGACACATGCGAATGAACGGGTCATGAATGAATTAGATGTTTTGCAGTGCTTGTCATTTGGCAGAGAGAAAGGAAGAGAGGATATGGTAGGGTGAGGTAAATCAGTGAGAATGAAGGGCCAAATGATTTGTTTCTATAAGATAATATGTGGGCTATAATTAATTATTAAATCGGTTAATCAATTGTTCAGTGGGAGTCCAACTTACAAGTGGATTAATCCTAGTCTGATTATGAGATAAACCAAACTGGTTCACTGTTGGACTGAACCAGTGTTGGGTTTGGTATTCTTTATATACCAACCATTTGAGTCCTTACAGTCACGGTGATATTTCCTCTCCTATTCCCATAATCAGAGAGAATCATAGGAATCTTTCGGAGTTTGTAGAAGACTCAAATCTCAGTGGAAAATGGTAGAAATCAATCTACAGCGAACAGGTATGTTTCATTACTTTCTTTAATTGATTGCATTGTATTCTATGTTTGTATGGAGATCATTAGGGTTACTGGAAACCCTACTGGGATGTGTTCTCTGAATGGGTTGATTGTAGAACCCATAAAGAGATGAAAATAAATTTACAATTTCCATATAAGTATAGAATCAATGAAAAATAAGAATAGTATATTGATTCATACCTGAATGACTGACTGAAAATTTTTGGGAGTTATTTCCCTAATTAGAAATCGTATCTGTCAAAATTTTTGTAACCGTGGAAATCCAAGGTATTATATGCCAGATTGAAGGTCTCGGAAAGAGGAGTCCAATGATATAAAAATCGTAGCAGGACTCCATCGAACACGCCTCCACCTGCCACAGGAAAAAGTGCGTGGATCTCATGCGCTGACGGTTATTTCAAAAAAAAATTAAAATAAATTGAGTGGCTATAAATAGTCACCGAGTCGACTCGACGCGACGCGACTCAAAAAACCTAATCTGAGTCTCTCTAAGTCAACCAGTGACCGGGTGAGTTGACTCTGGGTTAGCTCACCTGAAATGGGTCGGTTTGACCTAAGGAAGTGTTTACCCGCTCCAGCGGGTCATCCAAGGTTCGACCCTAGATCCAAAAAGGCACCCGATAATGTGCCCCGGATGCCTGACCCGAATACCCGTACCCGAAACTTTTGGCCCGATTACCCGATATATTGACCCGAATATGTGTTGGTTGACCCGTTTAGTTGGACTGGGAACCGGTTTGGTCAATCCAGTTAAGCCAGATCAGGCCATTTGGTTCTGGTTCAAACCGATTGGACCCGTAGATGACGTCATGGGTCGACAGGGCGTGGTTTTTGAGCCGAGGTTCGGGATTCAAACAGCGGTTTAGCGGTTCAGCCGAACCGAACTGGCTCCCCTTGACTGGACCACCTGCCGCCTTTAAAGGGAGTGTAAGGGCGCGTTGAGCATCGGATTTCGACGTGGTTTTTTCTAACAGGCTTGTCTCTTCTTGCTCTTCAGTTTGATATGCTATATGGCTATGTTTGGAGACTCTAGGATATGTATTTTATTTAAAAACACCCTTTTTGAAACATGTTTCGTAATTTTTGTTACATATTGTTTAGTTTATCTTGTCCCAACTATACTGATGAGCACATGTACATGATTTATGAATGATAACATGTTAATTATGTCATTCATGATTATTTATTCACACTAATGATTGCAAGTAGAGTTTTGTTAATGTCACAATGGAATTGGGTTAGTTCCACCAAAGTGGCAAACCTGATTGCATTAGGATATTTCCAAAGCTCAAGATATCTTACACCTTCATGGCAGTCAAGGATGACAATGTCCACCTAAAGGTGGCGTTACCAAAGTTAAAGGATAATCATGCACCAGATTGAAAGGGTTTTAACTTAGGATTTTTTCAGACACCCAAAGGTAATGGGATTCCCAAAGGTTTTTATTCTATCGTAGTTTTTGCACAGATACTAGAGGACCAATGCATTCTTGTCCTAAAGGATAAGTTTGTAGTTTCGATTGACTCTAGGGAGGTATATTGATGCTTGCATTTGTTTACATATACATATTTTCTAGCATATCTTGAATGTTAACATGAGTATTTTCATATGCTAGTATTGATTTAGTGAATTGAACTCGTGTTTTGATTACATAACAGGATGTCTTCCACTAGGATCGATTTGTTTGCTATTCCTATTCTGTCATGATCGAATTATAAAAAGTGGAGGGAGGAATTAGAGATTACTTTAGGCTTAAATGATTTTGACATAGCTGTCACAGATGATAAACCTGTTGAACTTACTATTGATAGTACCCCAGAGGAAAAATTAAAAATGAAAAGGTGGACCAATGCCAACAAGAAATGCATGCTTATTATTAAGCTTACTGTACCTGAAACAATTAATAACAGTATTACAGAAAAAGAGAGTGCAAAGAAATTTTTAAAAGCTATCAAGGATAAATATAAAGTTTCTGATAAAGGTGAAAGGGGTGCCTTAATGGCAAAGCTGACTACTAGCAAAATTGATGGTGAAGCTAGTCTTAGGGATCATATTGTTGACATGCAAGATGCAACTGAAAAAATCAAGGATATGGGACACCCTGTAGATGATGAGTTTCTGGTTCATTTATGTATAAATGTTTTACCACAGAAGTACACTTAGATTAAAGTTGCTAGCAATAACTCTGTCACTCCATGGTCATTCAGTGAGTTCATAGGCATTTGTGTTGAAGAAGAAACTAGACTGAAGAAGGATAAAGGTGAAAGTGTCAGTGCCACAACCTACAAGAAATACCCTTACAAAGGTAAAGGAAAGCAGCCTAGTTATGGACCCATGAGAAAAGGAAAGAGTTACTCTCAAAAGGGGAAGAAACCATATGATAAACCTAGAGGGGATATAGAACATCAAGACAATAGAGATCTTTCAAAGACAGAGTGTTTCTGGTGCCACAAGAAAGGACACATGAAGAAGGACTGTAGAAATAGATTGTCCTACCTGGAGAAGAAGAAGAAGAAGGAATCTGGTATTTATCTCTCTCTTGTTTGCTTTGAATCCTTTCATATTGATGCTCTTGTGGATTGACTCGATTTTCTCTATTCATGTCACTCATTCCTTGTAGGGGTTTCTATCCAGGAGGACGCCAAGCAAGGATAAGGTGAAGGTGTTCGTGGAGAATGGAGTAGAAGTCGACGTTGAGGCCATGGGAGTAGTTAGGATTCTTATAGATTCTGATATTTTTTATTGATTTAGAAGACGTTGTTTATGTTCCCTCTATGAGGAGGAATTTGATTTATGTTTCTAGACTTGCCAAGAAAGGCTATTGTTTATCTTTTAATCAAGAGGGTTTTCAATTGTCTTATAATTCTTGTGCTATTGGAAATGGTGTTATTGTTGATGGGCTTTATAGATTAAATACTGCTCCCCTCAGGGTTATGAATGTCTGTTCTAAATGTTCAAAACTGGATGAAAATTTGGTTACCCTTTGGCATAGACGTTGGGACATATATCTATAGACAGGATGAAAAGGCTTAAGAAGGATGGTGTTTTAAAATCCTTGAATTATGATGATATGAATGCTTGTGTTGACTGTATAAAAGGAAAGATGACAAGGTCAAGAAAGATGAAGGCTGTCCGTAGCGAAGGGTTGTTAGATTTGATTCATACTGATATTTGTGACTTTTTTCCTACTCCCACACTTGGAGGACATAAATATTTTATTATTTTTACTGATGATTTCTCTCGCTATGGTTATATATATATATATATATATATATATATATATATATATATCTTATCTGATAAATCTAGTTCTTTGGATGTCTTCAAGATATTCAAAGATGAGGTAGAGAATTATCTATCAAAGAAGATCAAAATTGTTAGATCTGATAGAGGAGGTGAGTATTATGAGAGACCAGGTGATATTAATCAACATCTTGGTCTTTTTGCCAAGTATTTATAGGATCAAGGTATAGTACATCAATACTCTATGCCTGGAACTCCACAGCAAAATGGAGTAGCAGAAAGGAGAAACAAAACTTTCAAAGATATGATGAGAAGCATGATGAGTAATACTAATCTTCCTTTATCCCTATGGGGTGAGACATTAAAGACTGCAGCCTATATTCTTAATAGAGTACCAAGTAAATCAGTTTCAAAGACACCATTTGAGCTTTGGACTGACAAGAAATCTAGTGTGCTTTATTTTCATGTCTGGGGCTGCAGAGCAGAGGCAAGACTATATAATACTCAAGAAAAGGTGTTTGATTCCCGAACAGTGAGTTGTTATTTTATAGGTTATCCAGACAAATCAAAGGGGTTCAGATTCTACTGTCCTAATTCTATAAATAGGATAATGAAAACCATTCATGCTAGGTTTATTGAAGATGCTGAGGAGTTGCTTCAACCAAGAAATCTAGATTTTGATGAGGTTGAAGTTGAGGCTGTCATTGAAGTTCCTCAGTTACAGGTGCAACCTATCATTCTAGAAGAACCTATGATGGAGATGCATGAGACTGTCGTTCCTCAGGATCTTATTCCTGTTGCTATTGCAGAACCAGAAGGTGAATTGAGGAGGTTCACAAGGCCTCGTAAGTCAACTATTTCTTCTGATTATGTAACTTATTTGACTGAGAATGATTTTGATATTGGGCAGCAGGAAGATCCCACAAGTTTCCAGGATGCTGTAAATAGTAGTAATGCTTCTAAATGGCTAGATGCAATGAAGGATGAGTTGACATCTATGGACCACAACAAGTTATGGGAACTTATGGATTTACCTAAAGATTGTGTATCCATAGGCTCAAAATGGGTATACAAGACTAAGTGTGATTCCAAAGGCAGAGTTGAGCACTACAAAGCCAGATTAGTAGCAAAGGGATTTACATAAAGGGAAGGAATTGATTACGTGGAAACATTCTCCCCAGTTTCTGAAAATGATTCATTCAGAGTTATATTGGTAACTCATTTTAATTTGGAGCTGCACCAAATGGATGTGCAGACAGCATTTCTAAATGGAGATTTGGCAGAGGAAGTTTATATGGTCCAACCAGAATGTTTTGAGGAAAAAGGTAAAGAAAATATGGTTTGTAAACTTAAGAAGTCTATTTATAGACTAAAGCAAGCTTTAAGGCAATGGAATCTAAAGTTTCATCAGATTATATCTTCTTTTGGATTCATTAAAAATTTGTTTGATCAATGCATCTACATGAAGATCAGTGGGAGTAAGTATATTTTTCTTGTCTTATATGTTGATGATATCCTATTGGCTAGCAGCGATATGGGCTTACTTGCCAAAACTAAAGATTTTCTGTTTGAAAATTTTAAAATGAAAGATATGGGAGAAAGTACATTTGTACTTGGCATAGAGATATGTAGAGACTATCTCAAAAGGCATATATTGATCGTGTTCTCAAGCGGTTCAGTATGTCTACCTGTTCAAGTAGGGATTTACCTATGAGCAAAGGAGATAAGTTAAATAAGGAACATTGTCCAAAGAATGATTTTGAAAAAGGCTTTATGGATGATAAGCCATATGCTTCTGCAGTAGGGAGTTTGATGTACGCATAAGTTTGTACTTGACCTGATCTAGCCTTTGCATTGAGTGTTCTTGGTCGTTTTCAGTCCAATGCTGGTCCTACTCAATGGACAACAACAAAGAAGGTTATGAGATATTTACAGAGGACCAGGGACTACATGCTTATATATCGCAGTGGTACTACCCTTGAGGTAGTTGGATATTCTGATGCAGATTTTGCTGGTTGCACTGATGATTTGAAGTCCACTTCACGATATGTTTTTATGATTGCAGGTGGTGCCATCTCTTGGAGGAGTGCTAAGTAGACACTTTTGGCTACATTGACCAAGCATGCAGAGTATGTAGCTTTATATGAAGCTACTCATCAAGCCATGTGGATAAAGAACTTCATTTCTGGCTTGAAGGTTGTTGACTCTATTTCTAGACCTATTTTGATACACTGTGATAACAGTGCAGCGGTGCTCTTTACAAAAAATAATGATAAGCGTGGTGGTTCTAAACACAGAAATAAAGTATTTATTGGTGAAAGAAAAGATCACTTCTAAAGACATCACAGTTGAGCTCATTTCGACGGATTACATGATTGCAGATCCTCTGACAAAGGTTTTGCCAGTGAAGGTTTTCCAGGGACATGTGTCAAGCATGAGTGTTGTTGAGTTTTCGATGTCATTAGTTAGTGGGAGATCTTTCATTTGTGTTCTTGTAGACTTTGTTTTTCTTTAACATTCATTAGTCTTGTTTTTGTCTAGACATGATTATTAATAAAAACCATGGTTATTTTTTATTCAGCATTTATTCATTGTTATCGTTGCTATATTATATTTTACATGACATGCCATTGATAAAGGGCGGTATTAAGCCATATAAACGGGACAGTTTTAGCCATAGTTCATGGCGGTGTGCCAAAGAGTGATATTGACCAAAAAGATATGTGGCGGGTTACTAAGGTCAATATTAAGGTTTGTTGTCTATGAGGTTTATCAAGGCAATTTAGGACTCACATGAAAATTATATTTTCATGCATTCATCACAAGGCGGTTCATGTTGTTAAGCAAACCTTTGTATGTGGTTGACAGAAGGTTGTATGATTATTGTTGAGGTGTACTTTCTATTGTTGTTCGACATTGGTAAGCTTGGTGACCGGATCAAAGTATATGATGGGTTTTGTAATTGCATTTCATGGCCACACTGACCAATGGTGATTTATGATTAATGTAGCCCAAGTGGGAGAATATAAGATAATATGTGGGCTATAATTAATTATTAAATCGGTTAATCAATTGTTCAGTGGGAGTCCAACTTACAGGTGGACTAATCCTAGTCTGATTATGAGATGAACCAAACTGGTTCACTGTGGGACTGAACCAGTATTGGGTTTGGTATTCTTTATATACCAACGGTTTGAGTCTCTACAATCATGGTGATATTTCCTCTCCTGTTCCCATAATCAGAGAGAAGCATAGGAATCTGTCGGAGACTGTAGAATACTCAAATATCAGTAGAAAATGGCAGAAATCAATCTACAGCGAACGGGTATGTTTCGTTACTTTCTTTAATTGATTGCATTGTGTTCTATGTTTGTATGGAGATCATTAGGGTTACTAAAAACCCTACTGGGATGTGTTCTCTGAATGAGTTGATTGTAGAATCCACAAAGAGTTGAAAATAAATTTACAATTTCTTCCAATCCTAGTCGATACTACACTGCTATCCGCTATCAGTCTTATCTATCACCCTTGAATTTATTGAGGTATTGATATACAGAAGGACAGACCCAATTCTAAATGAGGGACAGATCCAATAAAATGATTCCTAGCTGGGAACGGTTGTGGTTTCATAAAGGAAGAAGGTTTCTTTGTTGATCATCTCTCATCTCTCATCTCTCATCTCTCATCTCTCTTCATCCTTGTTTCTGAACGAAAGAGACGAAATCAAAAGAAGGGTTTGGTCCTTGTTTCTGATCTTTCCCTCTTTATTTCAGTTAAGGTTTTCGCTAAATTCACTATAAGCTAGCTGTGCATAAGAAAAAGAAAAGAAGTTCAAGATCTCAAGGAAGAGATAGATATAGACATACATGTTTTACCAATATATATATATATATATATACACACACACACACCAGCTAATTCTTTATATATATACACACCAGCTAATTCTTTTTCTCTATTATTATATTAAGATTACAAAGATAATATTCCTGTCATTCTCCATGGATCATATCTTCATATTGTTAGGATCGGGAGAACGCAAACAAACAAGAAGCACACGAAGAATTAACGTGGTTCAGCACCCCATCGTGGGATGCCTACATCCACCAGAGAAAAGAGTGACTTTCTTCTATTCCCAAGAACAGTCTACAAAATTCTCTACCCGACAGCCTATCTCATCCGTCACCCTTTACAAATGTTCCAGCTTATCCACCTGTCCGAGGAGAATCCTCTACGGCCTTTGTAGCCTTACCTAGGTTTTCCCCACACGTAGACAATTTATAGGGAAACCTAGAAACCCTAATCCCACCACAATTATAAGTTTATCCCCGTACATGTAATAGACTCATACCCTAATACAAATACTACCCCCTTATAATTATGTGGACCCCACGGAATACAAGACACCAACCCAACAAATCTCCACCCGGCTTGGATTCCGCAAAACCACCTTGAAGAAAACCCGTTGATGTTGATTCTGTAAATCCGTCTCTGCCAAAACGCTACACCCAAACCAGCATAGCCCACACCCCGTCTGGGTGTCCCGTACAGCTCACCGCCGCACGATGTGAAGTGACTCCATCTCTCCCACCGCTGCAAAGATCACCGGAAAGATCACCGGTCACTACGGTCCCTCCCGCAACTCCAGTTGCATCCGGAACCCGAGTCTCTCACCACCGCACCTCCATTGCGGCCCTTGAGAACCGACTCCTTATCCCAGCCCTTTGCAACTCCAATTGCACTGGAACCCAAGCCTCTCTCACCTCCATCTCCAATGCAGACTTAGAGATCCGACTCCTTGTCCCAAACCGCCAGTCATCCTTTACCCACGGTGCAACATAAACTGGCCATTATGTGCATCGTTCTGGGATTCAATCCCATCATCAGATCCAACACTCGATCCGATCAAATCCTCGAACAGCTACCATCGTCCCATCAATCTGAACACGATCTCCCAGCCGTCGTTGACCATCCACTCCAGTAGCACCAAGACCCACGTGCGATACCACCTGGTGTAATACCATCCACTCGACTACCACCAAGATCCACGTGCGATCCTATCACAAGCGAGAATGCCACATGTGATAACATCTTCCCCAAATTTATTTCCATACCAGGAAATCTTACTAGATGGAGATTTACCTTCGCCATCTCTTCTTGTCGGCACAAAACTACTATTTGAATAAACAAAGAGATGCAGAAATTTCACCCAAAGAAACAGAGGCTGCTGTACGGAGCGAATAACTTGACTTAAAAAACTCCAATAAAAAATCTGACCGTACAGATTGACGAACTATGTGTCCTCTACCTGCTGTCCAAAAATCAGCCCAATCGGACCACGGATGATCTCCCGATCGTCTGCTTGATCACGGCTGCGCAAATCACCTACGCCCAGAAAAACTGCTACTCTCTTTTTCTTCTTCTTATGATGCTAAACCCTAACCCTAATCCGTTTTTGTCCTATTTAAAAGATTAAATACAAGACAAAAAGAATGGGTTTAAAACACACAAAGGTTTGAACCTTTATCTACAAACCCTAAGCATCATTGTACTAGGGTTTCCCATGGAAACCCTTCTCACAGATTCAGTCCTTTTTTTTTTTTTCTTCTTCTTCTTCATACTGCGTACCTCCTTCGTTCTTCAAAGAACCCTAGCTCTGATACCACTTGTTAGGATCGGGAGAACGCAAACAAACAAGAAGCACACGAAGAATTAACGTGGTTCAAGACCCCATCGTGGGATGCCTACATCCACCGGAGAAAAGAGTGACTTTCTTCTATTCCCAAGAACAAATTACAAAATTCTCTACCCGACAGGCCTATCTCATCCGGCACCCTTACAAATGCTCCAAATATCCACCGTCCGAGGAGAATCCTCTACAGCCTTTGTAGCCTTACCTAGGTTTTCCCACACAGAGACAATTTATAGGGAAACCTAGAAACCCTAATCCCACCACAATTATAAGTTTATCCCCGTACATGTAATAGACTCATACCCTAATACAAATACTACCCCTTATAATTATGTGGACCCCACAGAATACAAGACACCAACCCAACACATATTTACATATACTCTTCCATCCATCCATTAAATGAGGTTAAATTGTTTGCTGCAATATTTATTTTGGCACAGAACAGGTAGATGAGATAGAGAGAAGAGAGGTTTGCTGAAAGTAGAAGCAGCTGTCACCTGAAAACAGTAAACTTGATATACAAGTCTTTCTATTCTCAGTTTAAATATATTGAATATATAAATATAAGAGGGGAAGGAGAGAAGAGAGGTTTACTGAAAGTGGAAGCGGCTGTCACCTGAAAACAATAAACTTGATATACAAGTGTTTCTATTTTCAGTTTAAATATTGAATATATATGAGGGGAAGGAGAGAAGATAGGTTTGTTGAAAGTAGAAGCTGCTGTCGTCTGAAATCAGTAAACTTGATATAGAAGTCTTTCTATTCTCAGTTCAAATATTTACTAATATATATATAAGTGGAGAAGAGAGGGAGAGGGAGAGAGAGAGAGAGCGTGCTAGTTCTTACAATTTGAACGATTTTTATAAAGAAGAATGCTGAGGAGAAATAGAGGGAGAGAAAAAAAAAGTTAGTTCATCTATCTATTTTGAACGATTTTTAAGGTGAAGACTGTAGAGGGGGGAGGAGGGGAGAGAGAGAGAGAGAGAGAGAGAGAGAGAGAGAGAGAGAGAGAGAGAGCTGATTCTTCCATTTTTGAACGGTTTCTGAAGTGAAATGTGTGGATGGGAGAGCAAGTTTCACATCCAGCAATTCAGGTATTGATTTCTTGCTAGAAAGTAAACCTCTTCCATAATTTTTTTTACTAATATTTTGAAGTTCAAAACAGGCAAGTTGAGAAGTACTCCAAAAATGAGTTCTAGAGAACCTACTTAGGTGGTTGAGAGAGAGAGAGAAAAATTCTGAAAAGGTCAAAACAAACAAGTTGAGAAGTACCTGAAAAGTGAGTTCTAGAGAAACTAGTTTGGTGGTTGAGTTCAACATCGGCTGTTTTCTTTAGCTAATCGAGCAGTATGGGGGAAATGGAAAAAATGGAGAGTTTCTGAAGCCTCACTGGCTCATGTTGCTGATTTAGGTTTTAGAGGTAGGGGGAGAGAAATTACCGTCGCTGAGTTTCATGTGACTCCCGTGAAAATTTGACTCGGACAAAATCTGACTGAGTCTCCCTGAATCTTGACCAGGTTTATGAAAAAATTGAATCCACTCGGTTGAATTCCCGAGCCAAATTAAACCTGATTTTCCAACTACATCCTATCGTAACATATATTGATCCTAAATCTACTGGGTATAGACCCATTATATTTTTCTTGGTGGACCCTTGAAGGATTCTGTTCATAGTAGAAACCCAGAAGTCTTCATTTGTTATCAATCTAGGGGGAACAATTTTTTCTGTATCCAAAAATGATAAGACACAAGACACTTTATGTATATGGGGGTGCTATCAACAAATGCATTTGATGGAAGATTCAGATTTTATTCTAAAATGAGTTTCTAGTTATTGTTGTTTGCAGATAATTTATAACCAAATGGCTATGTTGCCAAACCATTCTATTAATTGATGCATCTTAGTTATTATTGATGTGGAATTTTCCATACACCGATCACCTCTCTTGCATTTTAATTTCAAGGTTTTTTTTTTTTTGGTAATAATTTCAAGTTATTGGTTGTTCTCATTTAACCCATCCTAAATACATTTTCAATTTAATAGTTAAAAATTGTGTCATGCATGGAAGTGATAACATCTTTCCATCTCAGGAAATCAATGTTATAGAGGATATGTACACAAATCAGATCAACAATTTACCAGAGATTAAATAAGGTTTGTCTATTTCCTTTGTATGCAATCCATGTTTTTTCAATTAGAGGAGAGAGAGAATCCTAAAACAGAAAAAGTTAATGCATTTATAATTCAAAAGAATAACAAGCCAACACCAAATTCAAAATTTCTTACATCTAATAAATTCTAAACCTAATTTCCACTCAAAATCAAATTTTTTTTTTTACTCTCAACAGGTAGATTATAAAATATGGTTTCTCTCTTTCTTTCTTGTTATTGTTTACTAAAAATTTCATTAAGAGTTAGAAGAAAAATAATCTATTAACGTTATTGGCATCTGAACTTAAATTTGAAATTCTTTTCCACATCGGTTCATTGCTTTAGTGCTATTGATTTTCGATTAAAATTAAGTGTTGTTACTATTATTCCATCCATTCACATGATAAGTGGAACTTCTGATTTATGCCATCATTTGATCTACGAAACTGTTATGTAGTAGTAGTTATATTTGATCTTTGAATACCCATTCATATGGTGGAAATTTTGTACTCTCCATTACTTCATTAGTTACTGGCTCACCACTTTCACCATAATTCACTGATTCTGCTCCATAGTACACTGTTATATGTAATGTTTTTGTCAGCAATTGACTCTGAAAGACTAAGTGTTATGATATAACTCGAAATCTTTTAGGACTCTCAAAACTGTGCGATTACTCATGGCTGTATAAAAAAAGACCTAGAAACATTCTGAGCAATAGGACAACTTAAACTAGGAACACCCTGAGTCCATCCATTGTATTCCAAAATATCACATCATGGAGAAGAACGAAGCCGAAGAGAGTATTAAAAGAGAAATGATGCAGGTTGCCGCGGACATCCCTCGACCAACAACCGTACTGTTGATTTCAAGAGATTCAAATTTTAAAAATATATTCATCACACGAGCAAAACAAAAGTGCACCGTTATGCTTTCTTGTGGAGAAAATTGTTCACGTATGTTACGCAAAATAGTTCCAAAAGAATTCACTTTTGATTGGCCTAAAATGGTTACTAGAAATGTAGAGTAAAATGCAAGGAAATTTGTCTTCATGTAAAAGTTTTTATTTTTCTTAGTATCTTTCCAATACACATTGAGCAGTGACTCTTTGAAAATTCAATTAAGTGGGGCAAACTAGACATTTCATCTTCTTTTACTAGAAACTCATTAATATTTTGTAAATCAAAATTTAAAGGGCATTTATGACATTTTCTTTTTTCACTTACCTGTCTCTCTTGTTTTATAGCAAGGATTGCAAAGGGACTATCATCTCTTTCATATCTCTCTGCCCCTTTCCTTTTCCCTTTCCCTTTCCCTTTCCCTTTTTCTCAGTTCATCTCCGAGTTTAATTTTTCATATTCATAAGATTTCATTTCAACCATAATAACCTATACGGTTATCTAGAACACAATGAAGATGTAATGTAAACCATATTAGTAAAGACATACCCTGTGCATTGGAAATTTAATTCTACCATTTAACTGGAAGCTTTGATCACAATTTTTCACAGTCTACAGAAGTTCCACATGCTTCTCAATACTTATAGGTACAGAGAAAAGAAAGTAACTTGGACTGCAAGAATTCATGACCTAATATTTATAGTACTGCCACAAACCCTAATCTATCTCACACTGAATAGGATTTGCCTATCTCATTATATTGTGACAAACTAGAGCGAATCAGTCAACTTAGTGAGATAGACTCCCACTACTCAATGTGCCTGGTAACTAATTAAGCCCAATAGGATATTATCCAACAATCTCCCAATTGGCTAGATTAATTATAAAATCATCATTGAATAATGTGGCCATGGAATTCATTCACACAATAAATCGTCACCAATTTTGGTCCAGTTACAAGCCTATAAATTTTGAATAACAGCAGAAGATACAATTCAATATACAACATACAACTTTTAGTCAGTTACATATGAAGGTTTACTTAACAGCATGAATTGCATTGAGATAGTACATAGAAATATTACTTTCCATGTGAGTCAAAATCTTTGTTCGAATTACCTTCGATCGAGTTACTTTAAAAATTTAACAGAGTCTGAACAAACTCTGAACAGAACAAGAGAATGAATTTGGGAGTGATTTTGAGTGGACTTAGGGTTAGAGTTTGAAGCCCATATTGGGTGAAAATCTTCCTCTTCAAATCTAGTTTCATTTTGTATATTTTGAGCATCATTCGGATTCTGGATGATATACTTATTGCTTGGTTTTACAACTATGCATAGAATAATGTTTTGCTGATTTGCTTGCCATGTTGATTTTTACCATTTTTACAAATCTTCTATAATTTCTACCATCTTTGGACATTGTTGCATGATTTTACCATCTTTGGATGTTATTGCATGATTGTTATCATATTTGAACGTCATATGATATTTGTCATGTTTTGTTCCTTGCCATTTTTGGCATATTTGCTATATTTAGGCCTCATTGACATAGCATGGTTTCTTTTCATTTTTGGCATATTTCTATCTTTGCATATCTTGCCATATTTTATCTTATTGTCATAATATGGTTTATTACCACATTTGGCACATCTGATATATTTGCATATCTTTTCATATTTTGCACATCTGATATATTTGCATATCTTACCACATTTAGCATATTTGATATATTTGTATATCTTTTTAAAATTTGATACACTACCATATTTGCACATCTTTTCATGATTGGACATGTTACCATCTTAGATATTCTTCATTAATTGAATATTTTCCTTATAAGAATTCCTACCATATTTGAATGATATCTATTTTTGAAAAGAATTTAATTTATACAACACCTTAGTGGAATTGTCGTATTTAAACACCTAGAAGACTCTGTTAGGTATGGTAATGTCCTCCTAGGCACCTACATTCATGAACAAGGGTAAGGGAAATGAAACCCTAAAATTCTTAATCAAGAAAAAACACTTTCCAAATCCTTAGATTATGGTTTAGGTCAAGGATAGTAGGGTATAGCAACCTAGATTAGGTCCTCTTTGTTTGAATGGTTCAAGATTCTCAAGAGTCAGATTTAAAAAGGGATTCTCATCCCTTAGCAAAATCTGTACCTTGATCCTCTTGGGCTGTATACACCTTAGTCCTCATTGGGCTATCCATTATCCATATCCACTAGTCTACATGGATTATTCATCACAACCCGCAAGGGTTATCCTATTTTCAATCCGATTCTTATTCATATTTTTAAACTACGTGGATCCTGATTCTTAGTAAAAAAATACATCCCAGGATACGTAAGTAATTTGGAAAGATTCCCAAATATGATCCCATAACTCGGTCCACATGGACTATCCATCCATAGATCCTCTAGGATCATTCATTGGTCTACATGGACTATCCAGATCATCACCCGCATGGGAAATCCAGATTCCTATCCATGTTTTCAATTATGTGATACCTGATTTTTAAGGCAAACCCTAGAATACGTAGATAATTTGGAGGAATCTCCAAGTACGGTACCACAGTCTACATAGACTATCTAGATTCAATCTCATCCATTCATTAACTTAAATCTCAAACATAATAAAGCACAAGCATAAATCACATCCATAAACTTTAATCAATCACTTTACTTGATTTCCAAGATGGAATACGTAGGCAATTTGAGATGGACGTCTCAGATTTAGTCCACTATCAAACCATCATTTGGTTTGGTTTACTATATATTATTGTTTGTTTGCTTAAGTATGTGTGGCTGAGCCTAAGTTAGAAAGAACTTAGCAAATTGGTTTAGGATTCTCCCATGAGTCTAGGCATCCATTGATCAAGCAATGTCAGGTTCAATAGAGTATAAAGAAAGTAGATTGGATAGGAGTAATCAAACGTCCTCCATCAACATATTTCAGTACAAAAAAATGGAGAAGACCTAGCCATGGAATCGTGAGCCACCGAGGATGAAAGAATAGAACAGGAACCTTACTCTTTTAAACAAAAGATTGATATGTAAAAAAAAATAGTCTAATTGGAATTGAAAAATCGACTGAGGAAGACAAAAGCAACCAACAGATGATATTAAAAACAGACTAACCGATTGTGAATCCCTAAAAAAATAAATAAAGTAAAAAAGAAAAAACGACATAGAAGGTTTCATGAGAGATCACAGGAAAAGGAAGATAACCGCATGGAAGTCGATTAAATAGGATTATATCCATCACAGCAAACGCAAGGAGAAAAGAAGTAAAATTAAGAAGAGAAAAATGCCTGGCTATGACTCCGAACCGTAAAAGCAAAGCTAGATCAATCGATTAGTCAGTAGAATGAAGTTGGTGGCACCGAAGGTGGAGTCGCCTTCCCCTTTGTGGCTTCTCTACTTCTCCTTCCTTGCGGTGGTCGCAGTTATTCTATCCCTATTTCTCTCTACTCCCATTGTTCACCGGCAACCACTCTTTCATTAACCCCTTTCCGGTGACTATCTCTCCTAGCTCACTCCATCTCTCTCGGCCTTTCTATTTCTTCTAGCTATTTTTCTCCCTATTTTATGTGGATATCTTCTCTCCTCTTGGTTCCTCCCCTTCTCTCACTCTCCTATTTTCGCCTCTCAATTATTCCCCCATTTGCCACGAAAACGACACCAGCCCCATTTTAGGTTTTCTCATGGGTTTTTGTAACCCCCCTCTTTTTTGGGAGAACCAAATGCCCTCGAATTCAAATTTAATTCTCTCCTCTCTTATCTGTCATTATATATTCATTTCTTATATATATATATATATATATATATATATATATATATATATATATATATATATATATATATATATATATATATATTTACTTTTTACTTCTTTTTTAATTTTTGAAAAAAAAAGGTTCAAACCTACACTCTCTAAACCCGTAACCCAATATCTAAGCCCAAACCCATTTTATTTAGAAATCTAAACCCAGTTCACAAAAAAAAAAAAGAAAAAAAAAAAAAAGAAGAAAAACATAGAAACCAGGACTGGCCCAGCCCCTTATTAGAGTGGCCAAAATGGGGATTTACATAACGACAAAAATGGGGTGCGGATGCTACCTTAATCTTGTCCAATTCCCCCTATCATGTTTAAAAGATAAGAGTACCCATGGTAAAAAACTGACCAAAATGGGGGGCTTACATATTGCCCCTATTTGGTCAAAATTTAAAATAAATGAGGGCGAAGGAAGAAAGACCACATTTTGGTCAATGGATCTGTCAATCATCCATCTTGAAACCAGCTTGGCTTTGAACCTTATTTTTTTATAGAGAGTTGATCAAAGCATCTATCTTGGAAACCAATTTAGTTTTGAACCATAAGACGTTCTAAGAGGAGAAAATTGATCATCCGCCTTAGAAGCCAACTTGGCTTTGAACATTAGGATTTTTGACAAAAAGTTGAATCAGAGCATCTATCTTGGAAGCCAGCTTGGCTTTGAACCTTAAGACATTATGAGAAAAGAAAATCGATCATCCGTCTTGGAAAATCCAGCTTGGCTTTGAACCTTAAGACATTATGAGAAAAGAAAATCAATCATCCGTCTTGGAAAATCCAGCTCGGCTTTGAACCTTAGGATTTTCAATAAAGATTTGAATCACAGCATCTATCTTGGAAGTTGGCTTGACTTTGAACCTTCATATATTCTAAGAAAAGAAAATCAACATCTATCCTGGAAGCCAACTTGGCTTTGAACCTTAGGATTTTCGATAGAGAATTGAATCAGAGCATCTATCTTGGAAGCCAGTTTAGCTTTGAACCTTAAGATGTTATGAGAAGAGAAAATCGATAATCCATATTGGAAGCTAGCTTGTCTTTAAACCTTAGGATTTTCAAGAATGAAACAAAAGGTTGGGAAACCTGACTAGGCAGTCATGATAGGCTTTAACCCAAGGAAATCATACCACTTGACTAAGCGTTCTAAGAGAGGCAATCAACCAACTTGACTAGTTATTCTAATGAAAGAAAATCAAATCAAATCAGACCACTTGACTAAGTGTTCTAACAGGAATCAAAACATCTGACTAGACATTTTGACGAATCAGATCATTTGTCAAGATGTTCGATAAATAGATTCAGATCACCAGCCAAGGTGCCTGACGAAAACTAATCAGAACACCTGCCAAGGTAGACGAACATAATCAAAGCACTTAACTAAGTGTTCCAACAGGAACAAATCAGAATCACCTACCAAGGTGTCTGACGAAAAGAAATCAAACCACCCGCCAAGGTATTCTAAGGAAAACAAAAAGACATCTATCAAGGTGTCTAGTCAATAATCAAGACATCTAACTAGATGTTCCAACAGAGGCGATCGGATCACCCGCCAAAGTATCCAATGAAAAAATTACAAGTAGACAACAAAAGCTTTGAGAGCCACTTTGGGTACAAATTGTTCAAGGGAACACAACTTTGAATTTTGACATTCACATCTTGAGATGATCATTAAATCAGGGACTTGAAATTGTCACAAGAATACGACAATGAGAGTCCGAGTGAAGCAAATAGTAACTTGGTGAATTAGACCGAACCAACCACGGGATTATGGAAAGGATTTCTGTGAGGACAATGGTTGAGAGATTTTCAAAATGCCCTCGGATTTTCCTACCAAAAATGTAGATCATTGGCTTTCACCTTTGATATTATCCACCCACGCTGATGAACGACAAAGATTTGGAGTCGCCACCTAGATTAAGGTCTAGGACCTCAAATGTAGTCTCATTATAGGACAAGACTTCTATTGACTCATGACCCAACATATATTGGCTTTGATCTATCAGAGAATAGGTAAGCGTTTAAGGTATAGTTTGAGAAGGTGTTAGGCACCCAAAACTGCCTGATCTAAAAATTGGTCTCCTATATGATTCTACTTTCCTTAAACTCTATGAAGTTCTGACTGTTAATGGTCAATGAATGACTAGGGCTTATAGGATCCTATACCAAGTTGCTAAGTTCTTCTAACCTAGGTTCAGCCAAGCATGTTCTGAAATAAATAAATAAAATAATATACAATGAACTGAACCGAAGATGGTTCGGTGATGGACTGAATAGGAGATGTTCATCTCAAACTGCCTATGTATTCTATCCTAGAAATTAAGTCCAAAACGTAGTTCAAAATAGATTTTGATTAAAATTTATTGATGTGATTTATGCTTAAGCTTTATTAGATTCAATGTTCAATTTGAGATTTATGCTTGATAGATGGCTGAGATTGAATCAGGATAGTCTATATGGACTAAGAGTATCGTACTTGGAGATTATTCCAAATTGCCTACGTGTTTTAGAGAACATGGAAATCAGGTAGAATGTAGTTCGTTGTTTGGGTTAAGGATAGCCCTGTAAGACTGAGTGAGTATGGATATGGGTAGTCTAAACAGACTAAGGGATGTATGGCATAACAAGCTAAACGTATGGACGGTCTGATCTAACTGAGGGAAAATGTACGACTTTTACAAGCTAAACGTAAGAGGGGTGTATGACTTTTACAAGCAAAACGTATGAGGGGTGTAAGAATTTTACAAGCAAAACGTACAAGAGGTATATGGCTTAACAAATGAAACGTACAAAAGATGTACAGCTTAACAAGCAAAATGTACGAAGGGTGTATGGCTTAATAAACGAAACATACGAAGGGTGTAGTGTATGACTTAACAAGCGAAAAATACAAGGGGTGTATGGCTTAACAAGTGAAACGTATGAAAGGTGTACGGTGTATGGCTTAACAAGCAAAATGTACGAGGGGTGTATGGCTTAACAAGCGCGACGTAAGAAAGGTGTATTGCTTAATAAGCGAAATGTATTAAGGGTGTTTGGTTTAACAAGAGAAACGTACGAGGGATGTATGGCTTTTACAAGCGAAACGTACGAGGGATGTATGACTTTTACAAGAGAAATGTACGAAAGGAGCCTAAATAAACTAAAGGGGGGTGGAGCCGTATCTCCCCAAATTGCCTACGTATCCTAGGGATCAAAAAACTGGATGTTCGAAAAAGATTCAAGATCCGCGTAGTTCGAAAAACTGGATGTTCATTGGGTAACCTATGTAGGTCAGAATATGATAGTCCCACATGATCGAAAGATGATCCTAAATGATTTATGGTTGGCTTTACATCACACCTATCTAGGTCTTTGCACCCTAGGGGAAATGAGCTGAGGGGTGGGGATCGTCCTAGAGCTTCCCTTGACTTAAAACCCTAATTTTGAAATTTGTTGGGCTAGGCTTCATGTTTCTTGATTAAGACTTTTATCTTTTATACTTTTACCCTTCCCATAAATGTGGGTGCCTATATACATATCCCCATACCTAGGTTTGTCTTCTATCACTGTACCTGCATGATAATTCGACTAAGGTGTAGCAGAAAGTAAGTTTTTACGAAAATATACATCATTCAAATATGACAATAGCAAACATATCAAATATGGCAATAAATCACAGGAATAACTGAATATGTCAATGGATCCACAGCTCAAATCTTACTTCAAAAATAGCCATGATCAATGGCTTGGATCTTACATAAAAAATAACCTTGACCAATGGCTTTGATCTTTAAAAAAAAAAAAAAAAAAAAAAAAAAAGGCAAGATACATTACTCGAGGGTAGGGGACATGCATTTGTCCAAGCATTTGAATTACTTGGAGCATGTAAATAAGAGAGGAGGAGTTCCCTTAATTATACATGGATGGGACCAATTAAGTATATCCAAACAACCATCAAACAAAATATAATAACAAACAAGCATGGTGGTCAACAATATGGACTGAACCAAGCAATTAAAACCAATCCCACTGTAGAGCTGAACAGTTCAATACAATTATACCAAACCCACTATAGGGCTGAAACCAAACATTTCTTTTCAATCCAAACATGCAAAATAAAGATCAATCATGGATGGGACTAATTAAGCATATTCAAACAACCATCAAACAAGCATGGTGGACAGCAATATAGACTGAACCAAGCAATTAAAACCAATCCCACTGTAGAGCTGAAATAGTTCAATACAATTATACCAAACCCATTATAGGGCTGAAACCAAACATTTGTTTTTAATCCAAACATGCAAAATGAAGATCAATTCTAAGCACTCGAACATGAACAACAAACATGAAAATCATATTAACAACCCATAAATGATGAATATATTGATGATAAGTACAAGAATGGATTACAAAAGGTATATGACAAACATAAATACTACATCACAGGTCACATGCAAGACAGAGAGTTATACCAATTTAAAAGCAAGTCATTGCATCTAGGTTACAACCAACATGACACTAAAGGTGACAACAAGACATTGGATTATAACCAATATAACACTAAGTTTTAAATAACACTAGGGGTTACAATAAAACATTGGGTTTTAACCAGGTTACAATGGGCTATACCATAAAACAGTCATTATTGAAATGGGCGCGCACTCTAGGTAGAAATCGGTTACAGCAGAATCAATGATATATAATCAAACTGACTTATAGAAAATAGAAACACGCCAACAACAGAATGAGAAACCCAAGGAGAGATTCACACAAAGACCGAGTAGAACTTATATTTACACATCACATATAATTAGATTCAATTACATTTGAGCCAAAATCAAAGAACATCATATTTCAAATGAATGCATACCTTGTTTGATTGGTCTCCAGATTTTTAGAAAAAGCAAACATCATCACATGATAAATCAGAGATTTCCACAGTCCACCATGAAATTCCTCAAGCTTCACTCGAAGAACACCTTCCAAATCAAGTTACTCCACCAGCTCCAATTTCGCTCTCTCTCAACCCTCAATCTCCTGTCTTTCGGTTCCCCAAAGAGCCAACCTCTTTTTTTCTTTGGTCCACATCTCTTTATGGGCCACCTCTTGGCTCAATTTGATGGAGCCCTATTAGGTGGTGTTGGGGCTCAAGGTATGGGCATTAGGTGGTTGCTTGGATAGGTAGTGGTTAGGTGAGAGGGTAGGTGTAATGGTGGGGGAATTGGGTTATGGAATTTCTCAGTTGATATGGTGCAGGTGTCAAACAGGTAAGAAGGGCTCGATGGAGTTTCCTGGGGCAGGTAATGGAGTGATGTTCGGTTTAGGTAAGGGAGTATGGTGATGGTTCTGTTTGGTATTATGAGGTATGGACAGATGGGTAAAGGGTGATGGGGTGGCTCAAGGAGGTAGTATGGTGTAGTGGTAAGGTGTTTGGCCAGGTGTAGGGGAATTAAATGAAGTGGCTTGGGAAGAGGTATGGCATGTGGCAAGGGACTCATGGCGGCTATGGTAAGGTCGAGGTGGTGTGCAGCCATTGGGTTGGGCTCAAGGAGATAGGGTGAGAGGCAAGGGGCTGTGGCGGCTAGTGTGGGCATGGGATTGGATTCAATTGATTGTGGCTGGTGAGTTATCGAATGGAGGGGAGAAGGTGGAGGTGGCAGCCTTGGGGTTGGGCTCAAGAGGTATGGAATGGGCTGCATGGGAGATTCTACGGTTGGGCAATGGTGAGGGGCAAGGTGTTGGGGTAGATGGCTACGTGTATGGGCAACAAAGGGTTGGTTGGTGTTGTCGTTGGATTTCTTTCAGTGCTCAAGATGATGCCATGTAGCTATAGGACACAAGCAAACAATGAGGTGGGTGGTTTTACCCCGGGTTTACTTCAATGCCAAAATCAGTAGGTTTCCAGGACAAACAGAATGGAACTCTAAGCGAGACACCAAAGTTCCTTAAAGAGCAGGGTTCCTGAGGTACGGGAGCTCCACAAGTCTCTCTCTTCCCTAGTGGAGAAGATGAAGAGTGATAATGGGGTAGAAAACAGTAGATCAAAGTGGAAAATGTGTATAGTAACGATACCTCAGGGTAGATAAAAACTTGGTTCTTTACAAAGATAATCTTCTTCTTTTTATAGAACCAGGATGAAAGTTCTCGAGCAAGCTTCTCTCCCACCTACCACCATCTCCATCACCAGATATAGAGGGCTAGGCTAGGATAGGGCAGCTACAACTCCTGAGGAACGGCGCGTACATGTCCCATCCCTTCTTTTCGACCTACTTTCAACTTTCTTGACGTATCGTTTGTCCACGCCAGCTACTTCTTTGCCTCTTCGACCGTCATTTCCCTCTCCCCGAGCAGATTTGATGTCCTTCGTAATGATTTACCATATCCTTGGTTAAAAAACCAGCTTCATCCGCCCTCAATTCATTTATGGTTGTTGTCGGTATTAATAAGCATTAATGGCTGTGCATTATTACCCATCTCCTTCCTCCGAACTTGTCTTGTCCTTAATAATGCAACCGAAGGTGGTCAAGTGACTTCATCTTTCCATCGATCAAAGATAGTAGGCAGGAACCGATCATACTGAATGACATAAGCACCCCTCTAGATGACAGCCACATGTTCCCCTTTGTTACTCCATCCTCAAGATCAATCCAATGACCCAAAATTGTACCACATATACCATCTTAAGTACACCTTATTGATCCCTTATCAACGGTTAGATTTAACTCCGCCTTATTTTCCCCCAACAGAACCCCTTTGTCTCCTCTGGGTCGTTTCGACTCGAGGAGGAAACCGTTATCTGAAAAGAGGTAGCATTTAATCCTGATTTAAGGTGCCATTACGTCTTAATCCATGGCCCTTTTAAAGTTACGTCGGTTGAGAACCCACGTTTTGGTATCGTAACGCCATAGCTACACATTAAATTGTCATGCTTTTATCACTGGAGTAAGCACGTCGTTCGGTTGCTTCCTCTCTGCTCTCCACATGGCACTCTTTTATAGAAGGACGTACCAGGCATGTCACTTCATGGCCAAAAAAAACTCTCTCTTATCAGTGGAATTGCGTACGCCGTTTCCCAATGCCTAACAGAACTTATAAATATCTAGCAGCTCCTCCTCTTTTGCCATTGCTTCTTCTTTTCTTGGACTCGTCTTCTTTGCTATTCATCCTCTTCCTTGATTTTTTTCTCGTAGCTTAGCTACTTCTCCCAAGCCTCACTCTGTGTCTTTCGTCGTTTCGGCTTAGTAACACCAAGTAAGTTCTCGACCCTTTCTTTTATTTTGCTTTTCTTTCTTGATTTGCCATGGCTCGAGACAAAACCAAAGCCTCTCACCCTTCGAAACCTACCTTTGTAGGTCCAGTAGACACCTTGACCCACCGGTTAGCGGTACTCCTGAGATAGAGACAAACCCTGGACCTTCTTCTTCAACACCACTTGTGGGTCCAGACCCTCTGTGTGTCTCTTCCTCCAAGGTTTCCTCCGTGACTGTCAATCGTCTAGAGGAACTTTGACAAACTTTTATGATTGCAGACTCTGTAGAACTGATTGCTCCCGGTCATGATGATCGAGCGAGCCACCCCTTTTCTCACCGCATGGTAGTTAACTCCGACATGTTTTTTTGCGGTTTTTGATTTCCCAGCCATGAGTTTGCTTATCAGGTGTTAGGGTTTTATGGCTTAGCCCCCACATAGCTTACCCCCGTCTTTTGGATCCACATTAACTCCTTCATAGCTTTTTTCACACTGCACTGCCAACCCCTTACTGTAAAATTTTTCAACTTTCTTTTTAACATCACGGCTGTTTTCTGGAAGAATCCCATCATTGATCACTATGAGCCCAATGAGACATATTACTTTTCCCACATAGGGCGTGAGTACCCTCGCTTGATAGATTCCTTCCCCTCCTCTTTCTCTGGTTGGAAAGAGCATTTTTTCTTTACCACGATCAAACCAGGTCATACCTTGAATGGTTGATCCTCTTTGCTAATTGGGAACACTTGGAACTTCATCGACCCTAAAGCCCTAGGAATTCAGCTAGAACTTACACCCCTCGAGGAAGAGATCCTCCAGGACCTTAAGGGGGGCCATTGTAACATACGGGAGCCTGAGTGACAACATCTTCCTCTTGGTCTTGGCATGAGTAAGTATCCCCCTTTTTCTTTTTTGTTTGCTGATATAATTTTCTGCATACTCGACCACTAACAGTTTCTTATTTTCTATACAGTAGATGACCTTGACGATTCCAAGTGGGAGAACCTCCTTGGAGCAGAACAAGTCAAAGAAATCCATGCATAGAGAGCAGAAATGGCGAGAAAGATAGATGCTCGACGACAAGCATTGGAAGCCTCCCAACCCTCTAGCCAGCCGACTGCGACTACCTCCTTGACCCCTGCCACTACTGTTCCCAGTCTTGAGGAAATCCAAATTCCTGCTTCTGCGGCCAATCCTCCACCACCTCCCACGAGTTCTTCGAGGGGCGAGGAAAAGCAGCATGACCCTACCCCCATCGAGATACCTCATAATGGTAAGTACCTCTCGACTCTTTCCTTTACACTGTTGATTTCCGAGAACATCTTTCCACCATTAACCTCTTGTTTTCTTGATTTCTAGATGAGGATGATCGTGTCCCGCTTTCTGGAGTTCCCGGGCTGGTGAAGAAGAAAAGGAAGATCAACCCCAAGGATACTCCCAAAGATGTCCGAGATAGTATCCCCTTCAGTCCAGCTCCCCTCTATACTATCATTCTGCTATCTTCGATGTTCCAGTTCCTTTGGCGCCGGCCAAGTTATCGAGCTCTGCATCTTTCGTGAACACGACCAGTGGCCCGACTTCCTCTACAACTCTAGTCCCTAGTTTGACCGATGCTAGAACCTCGTTGAAATCAGCTCTAGTACCCCTTGCAATTCTGGTGTCACTCTGCAAGCTCCCTCGACCACTCCTCCAGTCAGTAGCTCAAGTCCTCCTCCAACTATTCCTTCCATAGTAATAACTACCCGACTGGCCACCCCGAGCACAAGCAGCCTATCTCCGCAGCATTTTCTTCAAGTGAGTGCATCATCAGCAATCTTGGGTTCAACCTCAGACGTCCGAGGGGTAATTTTGCCTCTAGGGGGTTCCCCAGCAAGGTTGCATTATGTACCCTTATGGGATAAAGCCACCACCGACATTGCCCTGAAGGACAGTTGAGTGGCCAAGGAGATGGTTCAGCACTGCTGCCTCCCTTGGGACCAAAAGATCATGCAGGACTTCAACCCTGAGACGATGTATAACTCTTTCTATGGGGGCATAGCCTTGGTAAGTTCTTCCCCTTATCCATTTTCTCTTTTTCCCTTTTTTTTTCTGTTCTTCTTTTTTTTTTTCCTTTTTTTTCTTTTTTTTTTTTATATATTCTAACTTACACACCTTCCTCTGTTTCTCTTCAGATGATGAATTTTGGAGAACACTATAAGAAGACTTGCAACACCTTTGCCGAGGAAACTGCCAGCCTCAAACAGTCCCTGGAAAGGGCTATTCGTGCAAGAGATGTTGCCATCCAGAAGCGGGAGTTAGCTATCAAAGGTCAAGATGATGTTGAAATGGCTCTGGAAGTAGAGCGGTCCTCTCATCAGGTGGCTTTGCCAAGCTTCAGTTGGAGAAGGACGACACCCAGAGGCTTGCAGGTGCGCACAAGATAAATCTAGAATAGGCCAAGTCGACCCTGAAGATCCACAAGAACACCATCTAAGAATTACAAAAACCTGGAGGAGGCGAATGACCGACTAGTTACGAGGATCAAATCCATCGAGGGACAGGTAGAGGACTTGACCATGGTGAACCTGACTCTGAACATCCAGAACACGAGCATAGGTCAATCACTCGAATGACTGGAGGATGATAGAAATAGATTACTGGAATCGTACAGGAAATTGCAAGAGGAGAACACTAGTCTGGTGGCAGAGTGAGATAAGTTGAGGCAGAATCTGGATCAAAGTTAAGAGCATGAGACCAACCTTTAGGACCATCTGTCGAAAGCCTTTGACCGTGAACTTTCCCTGCAAGCTGAAGTGGCTCGACCGAATGAAGCCCTAAATCAAGCATAGAGTTCGATTCCTAACCTTGAAGAACTTGTGATCAAGATGGCACAATCTATCGAAATGGCTGAGTAGATTGATCTAGAAAAGATTATAGCCATTTGAGCTGCTGCCCTGTAATTCTTAAAGTTTGGCATTTCAAACTGCCCTGACACAGATTTCTCCAAGTGTTCTTTGCTGTCTAATGTCATTCCGAATCGCCTGCATAAGAAGGTCCCAAGTCCCAATCTGGAGTTAGCAGTGATAACTCCTTATGGAGTTTCTCCTCTCTCCGTCGTTCTCGGACCATCATCTCCTCCTCTTGAGATTCCTCCAATAGATGCCCAGCCAGAAGAAAAACCAGAAGAAGTTCCTCCTCCCGAGGAAAGTTGAAATAAACAGATCATCATTTTTTTTGCAAGCCCTTTGGCTTTTCCTTTTTTTGTGTAAGCCCCTTGGCTCTTTGTTTTTGTAAGCCCTTGGTTTTTCATTTCTATGAATAAACAGAGTTCTCTTTTTTTTTTTTTTGTTCCCAACTGTTGCATCCTCCTTTTTTTTTTATTTTTTTATCTTACAACAATTATACAGATTGACTACCCCTCTGTCTGATAAAATTAGGATCTATATATTGCTATCAAATAGATCAAAAACTTGGCATGTCCTTGAGCGATTCTCTTTTTGAGTTGTAAGTCAATGACTACCCCTTGAGTCGATGAGCTTAGTCTTCAACTAAGGCTATCTACTTGCTTCTTTTTTTTTTTTTTTTTTTTTTTTTTGTGGTCGATTTCTCGACATGCCCTTAGACTATTTTCTTTTTTGAGCCATAAGTCAAAGACTACCCCTTAAGTCGATGGGCTTAGTCTTTAACTAAGTCTCTCTCCTTGCTTCTTCCTTTCTTTTTTCTTAGTGACATGCCCTTAAGCAATTTTCTTTTTCGAACCATAAGTCAAAGACTACCCTTAAGTCAATGGGATTAGTCTTCGACTAAGGCTATCTACTTATTTTTTCTTTTTTTTTTTTTTTTTTTTTGTCGATTTCTGGTCATGCCCTTAAGCAATTTTCTTTTTTGAGCCATAAGTTAAAGACTACCCCTTAAGTTGATGGGCTTAGTCTTTGGCTAAAGCTATCTACTTGCTTCTTCCTTTCTTTTTTCTTGGTCGATTTCTCAACATGCCCTTAGGAAATTTTCTTTTGTGGTCGAACAAGCACAAATTTGGAAGAAGAAAACCTCAACTTTCATTAAATCAAAAAAGAAAGCCTTACACGTAGTATTTTCTGAGATTTTTAGAGTGCCAGATGCACTCTATAGCTGATCCATCCATTGTTTCCAAATGATACGACCCTGGTCTAGTGGCTTTCGCAACCCGATATGGTCCTTCCCAGTTAGGAGTTAACTTGCCTTATTGCATAGGTTCAGTGACTGCCGACAAGTGCAAAACCAATTTTCCCACTTAAAACAAATTTTCTTTCACCCTCAAATTGTAGTATTTGGCAGTCTTTTATTGGTATGTAGCAATGTGTAATCGAGCAGTCTCATGAACATCTTCTAGGAGGTCGAGGTCCATTACCCAGATGTCTTTGTTGGTATTTTCATTGAAATTGATGACCTGATAACTCTTCTCTACCACTTCAACTGGGATAATAGCTTCTGAGCCAAAAGCCATTCTAAATGGAGTTTCTCCAGTGGAGTTCTTTCCATTATTCTATATGACTTGACCACACTAGGTAGCTCCTGAGCCCATAACTTTTTATTTTCTTTCACCCATCGAGACATGCCATGCAGTAGGGTATGGTTGGTGATCTTTGTCTGTCCATTGGCTTTAGGATGTGCCACTGATGCAAATCTGTGTCCGATGCGCTGATCTCGGTAGAATTTTTTGAAAATCCGACTAGAAAATATGGACCATTATCAATAATTAACACTTGAGGAATACCATACCGATATAAGACTTCTAGCCTGAAGAAATATGCTGCCTTTTGGGCTGTGACTTTTGCCATAGCTTTAACCTCAATCCATTTAGTAAAGTAGTCGATGGCTACCAGAATGAACTTGAGCTGTCCCTTTGCCTGTGGGAACAACCCCAGGATGTCCATTCCCTAGGCTACAAAAGAAATTAACTCAGGAATGGGTTGCAACTGAGAGCATGGGCGGTGGGATACAGTGGCATGCTTCTAGAACAGCTCGCAAGTCTTGGCATACCTTTGGCAATCTTTCATCATATTGGGCCAATAATACCTCTATCTCATAATCTTGAAGCACATGGTTCGACCGCACTGATGCACTCCACAGATTCCCTCATGAACCTCTGCCATCATATACTCGACCCTCGAAGGAGGAATGCATCGAAGTAAAGGTAAAGTATGAAATTTTTTGTAAAGTACCTGATCATAAATGACATACGACCCCACTTTGGCTTGTATACCTCAAGCCTCCTTCTTATCTTTAGGCAGCACATTTTCCCGCAGATATGTCAGGAGAGGATTCATCCAACAAGGTGCTACGTCCACGATCATCACCTCTGCAACTGGATTAGTATTTCGTTGATACCACTGTTTAACATATAGTGCCACATCAAAGCTGCCCAGGTCATCCAATCCCAAGTGAAAAAGGGCATCAGCTTCGGTGTTCTAGTCTCTTAGTACGCTGGTCATTTTAAACTTCTCTAGAGGCTTGATCAATTGCTTCATGAGGGCCAAATATTTGGCCAAATGCTCTTCTCGTGCCTCATAGACCCCAGTGACTTATCCCACCACCACCTGAGAGTCACCATGAACTAACAATCATCTAACCGCCAGTTTTCAGGCTAACTTGAGCCCCGCCACAAGGACCTCGTACTCAGCCACATTGTTGGTTGTAGAGAAACCAAATCGTATTGAAATTAGTATCTTGAACCCTTTAGGACTGATTAAAACAATCCCTACCCTTGCTTCCTCCTTGGTCGACGACCCATCAATATACATGACCTACGAGGGCTCTTCGGGACCAAGGAAAATTTTGACTCGAGCCTCTTCGAGTGCCCTTTCTAGATTCAATCCTTCCTCTTTTTTGCCTGGTAAAGTGCTCTCTATCAGGAAGTCGACCAACGCCTGTACCTTGGTAGTTGTTCTTGGCTGAAACTTGAGGTTGAATTCCCCCAATTCGACCGCCCAACTGACCATTCGACCAGACACATCAGCTCGAACAAGGAACTTACTCAAGGGTCAAACGATTAGGATTGTAATCGAGTGAAACTAAAAGTGTGGGCAGAGCTTTCGAGCTACAATGACCACGGCCAAAGTGAGCTTTTCAATAGACTGATATCTTGTGTTTGCATCCAGCAACACCTTGCTGATGTAGTAGATGGGGTGCTACCCTTTCTGTATCTCCTTTATCAAGACAGCACTAACAGCGCATGGGGATACCACCAAGTACAGCAACATGTTGTCCCCAGTTTCTTGCTTCACCAATAAGGGAGGTAAAGATAAATACCTCTTTAGATTGTGGGAGGACTCTTCACATTTGAGTGTCCATTCAAAAGTCTTAGACCCCTTAAGTGTCTGGAAAAAGGAAAGGCATCGATCAATGGATCACGACATAAATTTTTCCAATGCTGTAATTCGACCCATCAACACTTGTACTTGCTTGGGCTTAATATGAGACTTCATCTTTAGAATTGCCCCGATCTTCCCAGGGTTGGCCTCGATCCCTCTTTGTGACACCATAAAGTAGAGGAACTTTCTTAACTGTACAACGAATGCACATTTTAAAGGGTTGAGACACAAGGAATTCTGACGAACCACCTCAAACACCTCCTTCAGATCTTTTAAGAAGTCTAGTGCTTTCACGGTCTAGACCAAGAAATCATCTACATAGACCTCCATGTTTTGCCTGATCTGCTTCTCGAAAACCTTATTAACTAGCCTCTGGTAGGTAGCCCCCGCATTCTTGAGGCCAAAGGGCATTACTAAATAGCAATAAGTCCCCTTGCTAGCAATAAAGGTTGTGTTCTCTTTATCCTCTTTGGCCATTTTTATTTGGTTGTACCCAGAGTATGCATCTAGAAAGGATAACAACTCATGCCCGACAATAGCATCTATGAGTTGATCTATTCGAGGCAAGGGGTAGGAATCTTTAGAGCATGCTTTATTCCAAAAGGTGAAATCAGTACAAACATGCCAGTGGTTATCCGCTTTAGGCACTAGTACAACATTCGCCAACCAATCCAAGTAGTATACCTCACTGATAAATCTAGCTTTCAGAAGTTTATCGACCTCACGGTCAATAATAACTTGCTTCTCTTGTGCTACTGCTCTCTTCTTTTTTTTGATAGGTCAGTGATGAGGGTCTATCTTCAAGTGGTGCTCCATGGTAGACCGAGAAATACCTGACATATCTTTTGTTGTCCATGAGAAACATCTGAGTTTACCTTAAAAAACTGGATGAGTTTTGCTTTCTGTTTGTTCTAGAGGGCTGACCCGATCATGAAAGTCTTCTCAGGATGATCATCAGAGAAAGACATGGGATAAGATCCTCGACTAGTGTGGTTAGCTCCAAAGGAAAATCGTCACGATACTCATCAATCTCGATCACTTGCAATGGTTGGTCTT
The DNA here is from genome assembly GCA_028583415.1 of Protea cynaroides. Classification (NCBI taxonomy): domain Eukaryota; kingdom Viridiplantae; phylum Streptophyta; class Magnoliopsida; order Proteales; family Proteaceae; genus Protea; species Protea cynaroides. Next base: position 66,723,813 of record CM053266.1, on the reverse strand, counting down.
CATCGAGAGTGGCCAAGGTGGCTTTATAACATCTCTTTGATACGGACTGATCAACCTTGCAGTACCCGATGCCCCCTCAGTAGGGAACTTCATCAACAGAAACTAGGTAGACAGGTAGGCCCGTAACTTGTTGAACCTAGATCGACCAAGGATAGCATTATGGCTAGAGCGAGTGTCCACCACCATGTATTTTAGATTGACGCAGACTCAGGCAAGGACCTCCCCTTTCACTCGCACCCCCCCGCCATTGAAACCAACAAGGGAATACCTGATAGGCTTCAGCTGCTCACCCTTGTAGCCCAGCCTTTTGAAGGTGTGGTAGTAGAGGATTTTACAAGAACTGCTAGTGTCGACCAAGATTCGACTCACCTCCCATTTCTCTCCTATTGCCATCTTGATTACCGACGGATCCTCGTGAGGAGTGACCACATCGATCAAGTCATCTTCTCCGAATTAGATATATCCCTCGTACCAGACTTTCTTGGAGGAAGACTCTACCACTTCTTCATTTCTATCTCTTATTTTCTTTCCTTTAGTCAATTCCTCATCGACTAGTTCGATCACAACAGGAAGTGCCTCCCGACGCATGTATTCCAGCCATACCATAACAGTCATACACTCTAGGTTGTTGTGGCTGATATATTCATCATCACTCAAACTTAAGTCTTACTCTAGTCCAGCTCTGCCTAGCAACTTCCTTTGTGGGATCTTCTCTTGAACCGTCCTTGGTTTCTCTCCATCTCGTCCCCTGGGTATTTTAGTGCCATCCTAGAAAACTAGATCTATCACGCCCAGGTTTCCACTTTGTGGGGATCTTGGAGGTGGTAAGGGTCGATTGATAACTCCTTCGACCCTTGTCGAAACTGCTACAGGAACAGGGAGAACATGTACAACCCCATGAATTCAATCCAATGCCCGTGTCGGATGAGATCTTTAACCAACCCCTTGAGGTGTCGACAAGAGTTGGTGTCATGCCCGTGGTCTTGATGATACGCACAATGTAGACAACGATTATGTTTCTCAGGCCTTGATACCATGGAGGAACGAAAAGAGTATCTCCCCTCTTGATGTTCATGATCTCCACCATTGTATGGTTGAGTAGAGTGTATTCGGTTTCCGATTGAGCTGGGTATAGATCCTTGGCTGGTTTTTCTTTCTTGCTCGACTCTCCTTCCTTTTAAGCTTTGTCTGATGGTTCGATCTTTTTCTTGTCCCCAGTAGTAGGGGCATTGTTCATACATCCAGGCAAATCAGTAGCTGTGTCACACCCCAATTCTGATCCAACCAGAATGGTGTGAATGAATCGTCATTGAACCAACGGTTCACACCAGGATCTCGAATAGGCCGTGTCCACTCATACAAACCATTACACATAACCACAATCAGAATATAAATATACAGCGGAAAACTTTAAATAGAATGAACTGAGTATCTATTGATAACTTAAATAAATATCCCATTATCTAAATTCAAACACATAAAATAATATCTATAGATCCATTTAATCCAACCGAAAATAAATAAAAGAAATAAATAAAATCCGATCAAAGGTACACGCAGAAAGGGCACTCGCATGAAGCATCATGCTCGTCCTCTCCTGCTTGCACATCCAGAGCAGCAACACCTCCATACGCCGGAGCGTTCACGTAGTCGTCCACGGTGTATCCTGCATCAACATCTAAAAACAATGTATATACAAAGGGTGAGCTCACAACACAGCTCAGTAAGACAATCAGACAGTTTCACAAGATTATGCATGAGTAACAATCAATTTTATGCTGTGGTCTGATTTTAAGTTTGCAATGTGCTATAGAAAGGTTTGGTGGCCCCCGCACCTCTATACACAAGTGTGTGACACCTCATGGATCACACCCCCATCGGCCCACATGCACCCACCATGGAATAGAGATAGAGCTAAGATACCCACGTATCTCCCCTGATACTCTACCCATACCAGTACCTAAGCCCCTATCGGCCGGGGCTCGCAAACCCGGGCTCGCAACTAACCAATCCTATATGTCATCAATGTATGCTCTATCCCAGCACAGCCGTCTACGACATAGAGATAGAGCTAAGGCATTCCCACACCTCCCCTGATGCCCTATCCGCAACTAACCCACTAGGATAGAAACATAACGCAAGTAGACCCTCTCCCAACATAACTCCCTACGGCATAGAGATAGAGTTAAAGTATCGTGGACAAGCCAGCGTCGACTCGGAATCCACAGTACCACATAACAATGGCCGGGACAACATCAATATCGGAGACCACCGTACCACGGCCTTCCCCTGATACCCCACCCGTACCAAGCATGTTAAGACAGAATACTACAAAAGGTGCTAATGTGAAGAGCGATCCCAGGCCCATGCCCCACTCCACACACCAACGAAAACAATCACATGCCTAACAATCACATCCTATCAATGCATGAACAGTAATAATAACTGAAAGTAAAGGATGGCATGTAAATATGCACAAACATCACATCATAGATATTCAATGATTAATAACGATTTACTGTCCATTAATTATTAGGTTTAGGTCAGATTCCCTTACCTAACGCTCGTTCGATAACTTGCTCCACGTCGCAAGATCCAAACGACAAGTCACAAAGTCCTACAATATTATTAGGGTTTCATTAAAATAACATTCTTAGAGTTTCATGTTGGTCGAAAACCATCAGGGTTACAAATACCCTCACAGAGCTGACCGGTGGCAACATACCGGTCGCAGCTCTGTGGGGAAGACTGGCGACCGGTATGGTCAGCCGGTCCCCACAGACAACCTCCCGAAAGGTAGCGGTCGCAACATACCGGTCGCACTATGTGCAACCCGTATAGTCGACCGGTATGTCTCCGGAAGATCATACATGGGTTTTTCGACTGTCGACGATCATCCTCCATGGATTTTCAGGGTTTCTCCTATCCATTCTAAGTCTAGGCTTTGAGTTAGAGTTATCCCCAACTCATTCAAGTCTCGTTTCGATGACTATCATCTCGAAACTCGAAACTCAAATCTAGGGTTTGACGGCAACTTAGGGTTTATTGGCCAATTTAGGGTTTTAGATCAATACCTACTTTGCATGGTATTGATCCACCCACACAACTAACATAGGGTAAGAAGATGGATTCAAACACTTACCGTTGACTGGCGTAATGAGAGCGTCGTCGAACGGTAATGGCGGCACCTCCTTCTTCTTCCTAGCCCCTTCTCCTTTCCAACCTCTTTCTCTTCTCTAGGGTTTGTGAGAGACAATGGAAAGGATTTGAGGAGGTTTAAGGGTGTATTTATAGGCTAGAAATAGGGTTTAGTAACCCTACTAGGATTAGGAAACTTTAGGATTCGAAATCGGGAAAACGGGACCCGCAGAGACCAATTTCCGGATTCCCGCACATAGGCTGCAGAGCCATACCCGGTCGACCGGTACCAAGACCCGGTACCATCGACCGGTATACCTAAAATCAGGTATAATTGGTCGAATTCGGTCCGATTTTGTACCTGTTTGTTATCCGCTTGCCCCGTCTGGCCCGGTGATGATCGGAAAACCTGTCATGACACAAAACCAAGGTTTAGACCGGGTTTTCAGAGTGCGGGTCTTACAAGCTGCCTCCACTTTTGACGTGTATTAATCACACCGACTGAAGATTTCAGCATGAGTTCATGGACGCTTTTTGTTGAGAGAGAAGACCCACTGAGGGTCAAGGCAGGCTTTCAAGAGAGTAGACACCGCTACATCGGGTTATAGGTCTTTGATCTCTCCGGCTACCCCTAGAAAATGGGTAATAAAGGGTCAAAGAGGCTCCTTCTAACCTTGTTTGACTGTCATTAGGTGCGACAGGTTCTTCTTTTAAGTTTGACTCCCTTGAAAGTGGGAGAGGAACAAGTTACTCAACTCCCAGAATGTCCCCATGGATTTAGGGGGAGGTTATTAAACCACGTCCTTTTGACATTCCTCAGAGTGGAAGGGAAGTTTCTGCAAGATAAAGCATCATGATGACCATAGATAACCATCCCCACCTTAAAGTTGTCTAGCTGCCTCTCTAGATCCATCTTTCCATCTTACCACCCGACATTCGGGAAAACAAAGTTGAGGGGGAGTGGGTGATTCATGACTTTATCTGTCAGGGCTGTCTCAGTGTCATAGTCTTGGAGGGTGTCACACCCCAAATTCTGATCCAACCAGAATGGTGTGAGTGAACCGTCATTGAACCAACGGTTCACACCGGGGATCTCGAATAGGCCGTGTTCACCCATACAAACCAATTACACATAACCACAATCGAATATAAATATACAGTGCGGAAGACTTAAAATAGAATGAACTGAGTATCTATTGATAATGTAAATAATTATCCCATTATTCAAATCAAACACATAATAATGATATTATTACATCCCTTTAATCCAATCAAAATAACTGAAATAAATAAGTAAAACAAATCACAGGTATACGCAGAAAGGGCACTCGCATGAAGCGTCATGCTCGTCCTCTCCTGCTTGCACATCTAGAGCAGCCACACCTCCATATGCCGGAGCGTTTACATAGTCATCCACCGTGTATCCTGCATCAACATCTAAAAACAATGTATATACAAAGGGTGAGCACACAACACATTTCGATAAGGCAATCGAGGCAGTTTCACAAGATTATGCATGAGTAACAATCATTTTTATGTTGTGGTCCGGTTTTAAGTTTGCAATGTGCTATAGAAAGGTTTGGTGGCCCCCGCACCTCTATACACGAGTGTGTGGCGTCGCCACGGTAATCACACAACCACCAACCCACATACACCCATCATGGAATAGAGATAGAGCTAAGGTATACCCGCACCTCCCCGATACTCTACCCATACGGTACCTAAGCCCCTACGGCCGGGGCTCGCAAAGCCCGGGCTCGCAACTAACCAATCCTATATGTCAACAATGTATGCTCTATCCCGGCCACGGCCGTCTACGGCATAGAGATAGAGCTAGAGCGTGCGAGGCCGGGTCGGAGACCTCCTAGACCTCACCTCCCCACGATACCCTATCCGCAACTAACCCACTAGGATAGAAACAATACGCAGGGTAGACCCTATCCCAACACGACACCCTACGGCATAGAGATAGAGCTAAAGCATCGTGGACAAGGCAGCGTCGACTCGGAATCCTCGGTACCACCCAACGATGGTCGGGACAACATCAATATCGGAGACCAACGTACCACGATCTTCCCCGATACCCTATCCGTACCAAGCATGTTAAGATAGAATACTACAAAAGGTGCCGGTGTGAAGAGCGATCCAGGCCCATGCCCCACTCCACACACCAACGAAAACAATCACATGCCTAACAATCACATCCTATGAATGCATGAACAATAATAATAGCTGAAAGTAAAGGATGGCATGTGAATATGCACAAACATCACATCATAGATATACAATGATTAACAACGATTTACTGTCCATTAATTATTAGGTTTAGGTCAGATTCCCTTACCTGACGCTCGTTCGATCACTTGCTCCACGTCACAAGATCCAAACGATATGTCACAAAGTCCTACATAATATTAGGGTTCCATTAGAATGTATTATTTAGGGTTTCATGTTGGTCGGAACCCAACATGGTTACAAAATACCCTCACAGAGCTGACCCGGTGGCATGTACCGGTCGCGGCTCCGTAGGGAAAGACTGGCGACCGGTATGGTCAGCCGGTCCCCCACAGAATAACCTCCCGAGGGTAGCGGTCGCAACATACCGGTCGCACTATGTGCAACCGGTATAGTCGACCGGTATGTCTCCGGAAGACCATACATGGGTTCTTCGATTTGCCGTCGATCATCCTCCATGGATTTTCAGGGTTTCTCCTATCCATGCTAAGTCTAGGCTTTGAGTTAGAACTGTTCCCAACTCATTCAAGTCTCGTTTCGATGAATATCATCTCGAAACTCGAATCTAGGGTTTGACGGCAACTTAGGGTTTATTGGCCAATTTAGGGTTTTAGATCAATACCTACTTTGCATGGTATTGATCCACCCACACAACTATCATAGGGTAAGAAGATGGATCCAAACACTTACCGTTGACAGGTGTAGCGAGAGCTTCGTCAAACGGTAATGGCGGCACCTCCTTCTTCTTCCTAGCTCCTTCTCCTCTCCAAGCTCTTTCTCTTCTCTAGGGTTTGTGAGAGACAATGGAAAGGATTTGAGGGTTTAAGGGTGTATTTATAGGCTAGAAATAGGGTTTAGTAACCCTACTAGGATTAGGAAACTTCTAGGATTCGAAATCAGGAAAGCGGGACCCGCGAGACTAATTTCCAAATTCCCTTCATAGGCTGTGCAGGCCATACCGGTCGACCGGTACCATCATCCGGTACCATCGACCGGTATACCTAAAATAAGGTATCATTGGTCGACTTCGGTCCGATTTCGTACTGTTTGTTATCCGCTTGCCCGTCGGCCTCGGTGATGATCGGAAAGACTGTCGCGACACAAAACCAAGGTTTAGACCGGGTTTTTCGAGTGGGGGTCTTACAACTCCACCACCCTTAAAAGAAATTTCGTCCCGAAATTTGCATGTAGGTACTACAACTCCCCCACCCTTAAAAGAAATTTCGGCCTCGAAATTTGAACGTACCTTGATCGTCAAAAGGTTAGGGTACTCCTTCCTCATCGCGCTCTCTTCTTCCCAAGTAATTTCCTCCACATTTTGGCTTTTCCAATGCACCTTTACATAGTGGATATCCTTGGTTCGAAGTTGCTGAACTTTTTGGCTCGAGAGCATTACGGGCACCACCGAAAGTTAAGTCTTCGGTCAAGTCCGGAGGATCAACGCTCAAGATATCGCGATGGATCTCGACATACTTCTTGATAATGATACATGGAACACATTATGGACGCTGGACATGGATGGTGGTAAAGCCAATTGGTATGCTACATTACCACGTCGATTCAATATCTCATATGGTCCCACATACCGGGGCATAGCTTCCCCTTCTTACCAAACCGTTTCAGACCTCGCACCGGTGACACCTTCAAGAACACTTTGTCACCCACTTTGCAAACTCCGGATCTCGGCGTCGATTATCGCATAGTGCTTACGTCGAACTTGAGCTGTCTTTACTCTCTCTTTGATCCGATCAATCACTCGGCAAGTTTCTTCAACAAACTCCGGTCCTACAATTCTTCTTTCCCCCACTTCATTCCATAACGTGAGGTGTCGACATTTTCTCCCATAGAGAGCTTCATATGGGGCCATCGGATTGTAGCCTGATAACTATTGTTGTAAGCAAACTCGATAAGTGATAACTTCTCATCCCAAGCTCCTTTGAAATCTAATGCACAAGCTCGAAGCATATCTTCCAAAATTTGAATGGTTCGCTCATTTGTCCGTCCGTGCCGAGGATGGAAAGCCGTCTTGAACTTCAACTTTGTTCCCATAGCTTTACGTAATCCTTCCCGAATTTTGATGTAAAGCGGGGATCTCCGCCCGGATACTATACTTTACGGAACGCCATGAAGTCGACTATATTATCAACATATAACTTGGCCAGCTTCTCCATGGTATCTTGAGGTCGGCCGCAATAAATCGAGCTGTCTTGGTGAGCCGATCTACTATAACCCAAACCGCATCCACGACCTTGGTGTCAAAGGTAGGCCCGGTGGCGAAATCCATAGTGATACAATCCCACTTCCATGCGGGTTACGTAATGGCCGTAGTAAACCTGCGGGTCTTTGTCTCTCCGCTTTAACTTGTTGACAATTCGGACATTGAAACACGAAGCGAGCTATATCGGCTTTTGAGATATGGATCCTGTAGGATTGCTACCTTGACTTCATCAATTAGGCTCGGTGAGATCTTCAATGCGGCGAACATCATAGTGAACTTATGAATCAAGCCTTGCTCAACTGGATCTTCTGCAGTTTCAATAATATGGTCTTCATCAATTTCCATCGAACTCGCGGCTGCGGCACACACAATGCGGCATTTGTACTCGGTCTCGCCTCGGGTTTCGATGCCCACTTTTACGCCAGGCGTCGGCCACCACATTTGCTTTACCGGGTGGTCCTGGATGTCGCAATCATAATCTTTTAACGGTTCCAGCCATCTTCTCTGTCTCATATTCGGATCCTTACGAGTGATGAGATACGTTAAGCTCTTGTGATCTGATTTGATCCGAAACTTCTCACCGTACAAATAGTGTCTCCAAGTCTTGATTGCATGAATAACCGCTGCTAGCTCCAAGTCATGCGTAGGATAATTCTTCTCATGCTCTTTTAAGCGTCTTGATGCGTAGCGATCACTGTTCTCCTTGCATCGAACACACCCAATACCCAACCACTAAAGCATCCGTATATAGAGTAAGCGGTGCGGCTTGGTTCGGGGATGGTCGGGATAGGTGCGAGAGACAAGTCTTGACTTCAAAGTCCGGAAGCACTTCTCACACTCATCTGTCCATATAAATTTCTCTCCCTTCTTGGTCAATCGGGTGAGTGGAACCGCGATCTCGGAGTAATCTTCCACGAATCTTCTATAATAACCAGCCAACCCAAGGAAACTACGAATCTACGCCCAGATTTTGGTGCTTCCCATCCCTACGATAGCAGCTATCTTGCTTGGATCAACCTTGATACCGTCTCCGGACACGACATGGCCCAAGAAAGCACTTCCTTCAGCCAAAACTTCGCACTTCTTGAATTTTGCATAAAGCCTCACATCCCTCGGCCCGTTGTAGGGCTGCTCTCAAATCTTGTTTGTATGAGTCTCCATGTCCTTAGAGTAAATCAATATGTCGTCGATGAATACGATGACCGAAGTGTCCAACATGTCATGGAACACTCGGTTCATCGGTTCCATAAGCGGCCTGGAGCGTTGGTCAGCCCGAAAGACATAACCGAGAAACTCATAATGCCCATACCTCGTCACGAAGCGGTCTTGAATATCTCCGGCCTTGATCTTCAATTGGTGATACCCGATCGGAGATCGATCTTTGAAAACCTTTGCACCCTGCGGCTGATCGAGCGGATCATCGATCCTAGGCAAAGGATACCGATTCTTGATCGTCAACTTGTTCAGCTCCACGATAGTCAATACATAGCCGTACACTTCCATCTTTCTTTTTGACGAACAACACGAGGTGCTCCCCAAGGCGAAATACTAGGTCGTATGAAGCCCTTATCCGGCAATTCTTGTAATTGGGTCTTCAACTCCTTTAACTTCGGTTGGGGCCATCTCGTATGGCGCTTTAGACACGGGGCCGAACACGGTATAAGGTCTATCACAAATTCCGTAGCCCCATGCGGTGGTAAGCTGGGAAGATCCTGCTGGAAATACATCCGGAAACTCCCGAACCACCTCTATATCCTCCATCTTGAGTGACTCTGCTGTGAGGTCGGCTACGGGATCTGAGATAACCCACTCCCCCCTTTCTCCAAGCATCTCTTAGTCTTTAGGGGCGGAGAGGGATCAACTTTCGCTTCCTAGATAGCTTAATTCCCGCGAAGCTATATTCCTTTCCCTCTCTGTCGGTAAGCATAAGCTTCCTTTCACCACATAAAGGGACGGCCGAATGATGGCCTAGCCAATCCATTCCTAAAATGACATCAAAATCTGCCATCTCAAGTATTACTAGGCTTGCTTCTAGGTCTCGGCCCTCGATACTTACTGTACATGGTCCATAATACTTGGTCAAAGCCACTTCGACTCCTAGTGGAGAGCGAACTATCAAGCTTGGGTTCAATTGCTTGATTGGTAACTCCATTCGCTTCCCAAAAGAAAGCGAAACAAAGGAGTGCGTGGCCCCGAGTCAAATAATACTCCGGCGGGTAAACCGGCTACATTTACAATTCTCGGAATATATTGTCCCTTAGTTCTATATGCTCATGCAAGCGAAAGAATAAACCAAATAGTAAGGGATAAAGTCGTACCGGGTTACCACATCGGGTGATGCGGCTGCCTCTTCGATGGTATTTGCATAAACTACGGCTTCTTTGGGGAGCTTGCTTCCTAGGTAGCGTGCAGTTCCTTGCAACATGTCCCGATTCTTGGCGGTTATAACACTTAATATTTGGGTTGGGCCTGGTTAATTGTGGCCCGGGTGGTGCCGGGTTGTTTCTCGCGAGTCTTTGTAGCGATGCGCCCCGTATGGGCGGAACGGTCTAGTATTCTGCCACTCGAGCCTCTCAGGCAGGTCTCTTCACTCCCTTGTTTTGAGCGAAGAAGCCGTCCCTCCGACCGGACTCTATCACCCTCGCAACCTTGCCTTTGCCTCGTTGTAGGTTTTCTTATCCGGACCCAAAAGATGCTCTCTAATGCTTCCACGTAGTCCCATGGTGAACCACGTATCTTTGTCTCCTCTTCCCGCTCTGGCGGTGCGAAGAAGAATAGCTCTTCGTACCTCTGTTGATAAGCATCTACTGATCGGCCCGACCTGGCGCGGGGGGAACTCTCTCTCCATTGAATCCTCGAAGCTCTTTGGGAAGTATTTGTCGAAGAAAGCCGCTTTAAACACTTCCCGGGCCAACTAGTGCATCCTGGTTCTCCAAATATGCCCGCGTGGAATTCCACCAGCATTCGGTCCTCCCTCGACATATGGTGGCAATGGAACCTTCTCCTCCCCGGTACACGTCATCAACCGAAAGTTCTTTTCCATTTTGAAACCCAGCGTGCTGGCCCAGTGGTTTCCTGTGGTTTTTCCTGTGTCGTGCGTTGAATGATGACGGTTTCAACTTCAAGAACCGGTGCGGCGACCTAAGATCGTGGCTGGCCACGGGCATCGCTAGTACCTCACTCGAAACTCCTTACGTTGAGCTTGCATCCGATAGACCAAGTTTGTAACTATGGTCTCGGAATCCCGGTGAGGTGGTCACGTAATTCAATCGGTACTTCCGGGACCTGTTCCGCATCCTCTTCGGGGCTGGTTTCTCTAACTTGGTCTTGCTCAGCTTGCTCTTCCTCCGAGGCGCTTCACGGCATGATGATGCTTTCTACCCCCTTCGACCGTTTCCACCGCCATCTCGGACTATTTATTTGGATCCGGGGAGAAGACATAACACGTGAGAATCATCGGTAATAGTAGTGTTAGTCTTGAATAATGCGGGCGAATAGTCGAGTAACATTTCAATTTGCACAATTTTGTAAATTTTACATTTTTAGACTCTTTTGGGGCGTACGGGGTCGCGATATACGGTCGCTCACTGTAGAAATATCTTTGCGGCCGGTATAGTCGACCGGTCAAAATTAAAATTCCGGCGAGACATACCCGGTCGCATGTCTATGAGATACCGGTCGCCACTCTGTAGACGGTGTTGCGACCGGTATAGTCGACCGGTCGAAAAATTTTCTGGCCGAGACATAGCGGTCGCACACACAGGTTGATACCGGTCGGCCGGTATAGGCATAACCGTCGACCGGTATGCCCAAAATGGCTTTAAAATCGCGAAAAAGTGAGATTTTTCTCACTTTTCCTTTCTCTTTCTCTCCGGTGGCGATTCCTCTCACGGGTTCCGAGTTGCTACTGGTTCGACCGGTGCTATTTGAGGCCGATTCCTTCCATTCAAGACCTAGCATATCGTCTCCCGGTAGGTCTCTACCCTCTCTCTCATATTTTTATGAAATTTTCATATCGTCCATATGTAGAATTTTAGGTTTTTCTTTGTTCGAGATGTTTTAACCGTAGGAATTCTTTTTCTTCGGCTTAGAAAGGGTTTAGGGACCCCCAAGGCAAAAGCCCTCAACCAATTTGGGGTTTCACGAAGCGGTTTTCATAAAAATCGAATTTTTCATCTTTTTGACCTAGGTTTTCAAAAATTTCGAAAATTTTCTAATTTTTCTTAATTCTTGAAATTTCTTGAAATTGCTTGTTATAATTGCTTGTGATTGGTTTATGGAAGAGTGTGGGGGTTACGTAAGTCCTCCTCCCCATGTTTTTGGGTGAGTTCGAGGCTTTTTCCCAATTTATAGCCGTTATCTTTGCCGAAATTTTGAAAATTTCTAACATTTTTATCTTGTTTTCTTTTGTTTTGCGGATTCTAAATGGCTCCTAGACGCAACCTCGGGAAGCGATCACACGGTTCAGTTCTCGGGTTCCCTCTCCACCTATCCCTCGGCTAGATGAGCTGCGGTTCCGCTCTTTGGAAGCTCGGGCTCGGTTTCCACTGGTTTGATGACAAAGGGTATTATATCCGAGGCGGCGGGTCAATGTGGGACGGTTGCACCGGTTCAATGTAGAGACGGCTTTTGGTGCTCTAGGTTGGCTGCCGGTTATTTCCTACTTTGAGACCACACGCCCTAACCTAGTTAAGCACTTTTATGCGAATCCGGAACTCGAAGGGGATGTCGAAGACCCGAACCGATGTAGGGATCTGCGCATCACCCGATTACGTCGGGGTGTACATATTTCCTTCAACACCCACCGGTTAGCTGATCCGCTTGGGGTTCCCAATGATGGAGATTTGGTATCTTTGCGCCCCCAAGGCGAAAGGTTATTTGATCGAAGATTTGCGCCGGGAGATAGCGCAGCGGATACTCAACCACGGGGCTCCTATGAAGGCGGCTAGCTTGAGACCTATACCTCGGGTCTACAGCCGCATCATCCGGCCACGATATAGTGCCACGGGGGCGGTCACTACAATGAGTTGTCCCGGCTCACCCGATCGTCACCTATTGCGTGCGCGCCGGAGGAGCGGATCTCACTTCCATACCTCATCATCCGGACTATGCATCGGCGGCTGTGGCCCGATCGGGCCAGCAACCTTCCCTATGGCCGTCTCGTCACTTTCCTTCTTCGCCGTCGCGGGCGTGAGTTTGAGAGGAGAGACGGCCGTCGAGGACTCCATGACCTCGACATCGGCCGGGATGCGATAAGCGGGATCGCGGATGGTTGATCTGCCCGTTAGTGATGACGAGTTGGAGGCTCGCCCTCGTCCACTTGGGGAGATAGCGGCGGCGGCGGCGACGCGCCGCGGCCAATGCGGCCTATGCGACGGGAGATGGGGATGATGATGATGGCGATGTAGTTGGGGAAGCACCGGTACCCGCCCACGGCCTCCACTGTATCACCACCATCCGTTCCCATGGCTGGACCATCTCGGCCCCCTCCCGACTCGGTGTTGAGTATGTTTCTCGAGATCGGGGGACACCCGAAGGGTCATCCCTGGAGTCTCGGCGAGCGATGGGTCGGGGAGTTGGGGCCTTTGGCTCGTGGTCTCAGAGTGACTCGGGACCCGGTGCATTGGCTTAGGGTCGCATACTGAGCGGGACTATGACATAGCGGACCCCATTCCTCCCGGGCCTCCTACCCCATGATTTCCATTCTACTTTTCTTATATTTGTTTATATAACGGGGGTAACTTTTCGGTTTGTGGACTGTCCACAGTAGCACTATTACATTTGATACTATTTTTTCCATTTAATGAAAGTTTCATGGTTCACCTATCTAGTGTATGTGCACGGATTAAGTTTCGCATTTAGAATAGTACATTATTCTCTTTCTTAGTCCGTCTCGGGTATCAAACAATGCTTAGAGTGTGTTTGTATTAAGATTTTTAACTTCCCTAACTCAGTTCATCGACCCCATTATGTGTAGCATGGTTTGTTGGAGCAGAGCCAAGAGAGCTCGATACCAAGTTGTCACACCCCAAATTCGATCCAACCGCGAATGGTGTGAGTGAACCGTCATTGAACCAACGGTTCACACCCGAGATCTCGAATAGGCCGTGTTCACCCATACAAACCAATTACACATAACCACAATCGAATATAAATATACAAGCGGAAGACTTAAAATAGAATGAACGAGTATCTATTGATAATGTAAATAATTATCCCATTATTCAAATCAAACACATAATAATGATATTATTACATCCCTTTAATCCAATCAAAATAACTGAAATAAATAAGTAAAACAAATCACGGTACAGCGAAAGGGCACTTCGCATGAAGCGTCATGCTCGTCCTCTCCGCTTGCACATCTAGAGCAGCCACACCTCCATACGCCGGAGCGTTTACATAGTCATCCACCGTGTATCCTGCATCAACATCTAAAAACAATGTATATACAAAGGGTGAGCACACAACACGCCTCGGTAAGGCAATCGACAGTTTCACAAGATTATGCATGAGTAACAATCATTTTTATCTTTGTGGTCCGGTTTTAAGTTTGCAATGTGCTATAGAAAGGTTTGGTGGCCCCCGCACCTCTATACACGGTGTGTGGCGTCGCACGGTAATCACACAACCACCAACCCACATACACCCATCATGGAATAGAGATAGAGCTAAGGTATACCCGCACCTCCCCGATACTCTACCCATACCGGTACCTAAGCCCCTACGGCCGGGGCTGTAAACCGGGCTCGCAACTAACCAATCCTATATGTCAACAATGTATGCTCTATCCCAGCCACGGCCGTCTACGGCATAGAGATAGAGCTAGAGCGTGCGGGCCGGGTCGGAGACCTCCTAGACCTCACCTCCCCCTGATACCTTATCCCAACTAACCCACTAGGATAGAAACAATACGCGGTAGACCCTATCCCAACACGACACCCTACGGCATAGAGATAGAGCTAAAGCATCGTGGACAAGGCGGCGTCGACTCGGAATCCTCGGTACCACCCAACGATGGTCGGGACAACATCAATATCGGAGACCAACGTACCACAATCTTCCCCGATACCCTATCCGTACCAAGCATGTTAAGATAGAATACTACAAAAGGTGCCGGTGTGAAGAGCGATCCCGGCCCATGCCCCACTCCACACACCAACGAAAACAATCACATGCCTAACAATCACATCCTATGAATGCATGAACAATAATATTAGCGAAAGTAAAGGATGACATGTGAATATGCACAAACATCACATCATAGATATACAATGATTAACAACGATTTCTTGTCCATTAATTATTAGGTTTAGGTCGATTCCCTTACCGGCGCTCGTTCGATCACTTGCTCCACGTCACAAGATCCAAGCGATATGTCACAAAGTCCTACATAATATTAGGGTTCCATTAGAATGTATTATTTAGGGTTTCATGTTGGTCGGAACCCAACATGGTTACAAAATACCCTCACGGAGCTGACCCGGTGGCATGTACCGGTCGCGGCTCTGTAGGAAGACGGCGACCGGTATGGTCAGCCGGTCCCCACGAATAACCTCCCGAGAGGTAGCGGTCGCAACATACCGGTCGCACTATGTGCAACCGGTATAATCGACCGGTATGTCTCCGAGAGACCATACATGGGTTCTTCGACTGCCGTCGATCATCCTCCATGGATTTTCGGGGTTTCTCCTATCCATGCTAAGTCTAGGCTTTGAGTTAGAGCTGTTCCCAACTCATTCAAGTCTCGTTTCGATGAATATCATCTCGAAACTCGAATCTAGGGTTTTGACGGCAACTTAGGGTTTATTGGCCAATTTAGGGTTTTTAGATCAATACCTACTTTGCATGGTATTGATCCACCCACACAACTATCATAGGGTAAGAAGATGGATCCAAACACTTACCGTTGACGGGTGTAGCGAGAGCTTCGTCAAACGGTAATGGCGGCACCTCCTTCTTCTTCCTAGCTCCTTCTCCTCTCCAAGCACTTTCTCTTCTCTAGGGTTTGTGAGAGACAATGGAAAGGATTTGAGGGGGTTTAAGGGGTGTATTTATAGGCTAGAAATAGGGTTTAGTAACCCTACTAGGATTAGGAAACTTCTAGGATTCGAAATCGGGAAAAGTGGGACCCGAAGAGACTAATTTCCAAATTCCCGCACATAGTCATGCGAGGCCATACCCGGTCGACCGGTACCATCATCCGGTACCATCGACCGGTATACCTAAAATAAGGTATCATTGGTCGATTTCGGGTCCGATTTCGTACTGCTTGTTATCCGCTTGCCCCGTCCGGCTCCGGTGATGATCGGAAGACCTGTCACGACACAAAACCAAGGTTTAGACCGGGTTTTCAGAGTACGGGTCTTACAGAGGGCCTCAGGGATCGACCACCCTCTCCACATGCTGTACTCGTTCTATGAGATCTTTTACCAATCCAACCTAGTCGTATTCTCGTCGACAACAGGGTTGGTTATAGCTAGTGACACTACTACAACAAGAGGGACCATAGCAGCTCTCTCCTGTCTGGCTGCATCGACCCACTCTTGGGCTTCTTTTTGGGCACGCCTTGTTATTGACCCGTGCTTGTGCATCTTTCCTTGCATACCTTGCCTCATTGACCCTCCTCTGGGCCTCTGGAGCCACATCACGAGCAGTGTTCATCCTTCTGTGGGCTCCTCCAGCTTCATATCTTGACTCCAAATGGTCACGGATGGATGATCTTCATGAATCGACAAGAGAGACATGGCTGCTCTCAATGACTTCTGTGGGTTCATGCTTGGGCATGGACTTTACACTGGCTTCTAGGTATCTTCCTCACGACCCCTTCGCTAGTAGGAGTCTACAGAATGATTGGAGTACAAGGAAGCATGGGGTGCTGATCATCTAGAATGTCGAGACCTCTATGATACTTCCCTGATGTCCACAGGTAGATCAAACTCCACAAGAATTCTTGCTGGTCTTTGCTGCAAAAGATCTGTTAACACAACCATCATTGTGCTAGGTGGTTAAACTGGGCTCTAGTCACAAACTGGGAGGCAGGGCTATGACCACCAGCTCCCTCTTCAAGGTGAACATCAGGTGGGAAGCCATTTGGGTCCATAGGGACATCAACATGCTCTTGACGTATGTCTGCCCTCGCACTTCGAACATTAGTTTTTTAGAGATTGTAAGCACTCTCGGACCTCCTTGCTGGAGCCATGGGTAGATTTTTTTTGAATGTGAGATGGGTAAGGAAAATGAATGTAAAGAAGGAATGTAGATCAACAAGAAACTGGGAAAGAAGAAAAGCTCTAGAAGCAAAGTACGCCAGGCCCCACAGTGGGCGCCAATCTGTTGTCGCTGGATTCCATTCAGTACTCAAGATGATGCCACGTAGCTAGAAGGCACAAACAAACAATGAGGTGGGCGGGTTTTACCCCAGGTCCACTCTGATGCCAAAATCAGTAGGTTTCTAGGACAAGCAGAATGTAACTCTAAGCAAGACACCAGAGTTCCTTAAAGAGTAGGGTTCCTGAGGTACGGGAGTTTTACAAGTCTCTCTCTTTCCTAGTGGAGAAGATGAACAGTGGATAATGGGGTAGAAAATAGTAAATCAAAGTGGAAAATGTGTATAGTAACGATACCTCAGGGTAGATAAAAACTTGGTTCTTTGCAAACGATATTCTTCCTCCTTTTATAAAATCGTGATGAAACTTTTCGAGCAAGCTTCTCTCCCACCTACCACCATCTCCATCACCAGATATAGAGGGGCAGGCTAGGATAGGGCAGCTACGACCCCTGAGGAACGGCATGTACATGTCCCATCCCTTCTTTTCGACCTACTTCCAACTTTCTTGACTTCTCATTTGTCCACGTCAGCTACTTATTTGCCTCTTCGACCATCATTTCCCTCTCCCTGAGCAGATTTAATGTCCTTTGTAACCATATCCTTGGTCGAAAAACCAATCCCATCCGCCCTCAATTCATTTATGGTTGTTGTCGGTATTAATGAGTATTAATGGCTATGCATTAATTACCCACCTCCTTCCTTGGAACTTGTCTTACCTTATTAATGCACCCCAAGGTGGTCGAGTAACTTCACCTTTCCATTGGTCAAACATAGTAGGTGGGAACCGATCATACCAAATGACATAAGCACCCCTCTAGATGATAGCCACGTGTTCCCCTTTTATACTCCATCCTCAAGATCAATCCAATAATCCAGAATTGTACCATGTGTACCATCTTAAGTACACTTGATTGATCCCTTATCAATGGTCAAATTTAACTCTGCATTATTTTCCCCCAACAGTTGGGTGGTTTAAGGGAGTGGTGAGGTGTAAGGGAGTTTTTGGGAGGTGGCAAGCATTGGCTCTTTCTTTCTCTCTCTTTCCCTCTCTCTCTAATCAAATGGTCCCCCCAAATTCATATAGATATATATATATATAAAAAATATAATAATATAATATATATTAATATATATAATATAATATATATAATATATATTATATAATATATCAATATATATAGTATATATCATAAAAATACATGTTTATAACCTATACAAAAGTACATGCACATGGGGTGACCTGGTTAAGTCTGGACCAGTCTGGGCTGGGTCAGGCAAGACTATTCGAGGTTGACTAGGTTAGCCAGACTTGGGTTGAGTCAGGTCGGGCTGAGAATGGCTTTCATTTTCTTTTTTATCATTTTCTTTCATGAGCTAATATCGGCTTACAGCTCTACATGGAATTCTTCGGTGACCTTTGTCCCAGATTTTCCATGTCTACTTTGAAGAGGACAGACAATGGAACACATTGGCGCTTGAATCACCTCATTTGGACGTCGGATGACCCAGATATGAAGAATTGAAGTTTAAATGGCCTCATTCACGATAATTTTCACGATAATTTAGCTTGCCACTCTGCATGGGGTCTTTTGGCGGCCTTTGTTGTCACACCCTAATTCCGGCTGAACCAGAAGTGTGAGTGAACCGGTACTAAACCACGGTTCACACCAGGATCTCGAAAGACCGTGTCAACCAATCATTCCCAAGCAACTAACAAAATCCAGAGTAATACTAGCAGCGGAAATAATTATAACAATGAGCTGAATTAAATGATAAATTAAAATAATTAATCCAATTATTCCATCATCCATCAGAATTTAAATAATATTTTTATTACAAGGCTATAACTGAAAATAACCAAGTCAAAGAGGAAAGACACAGAAGGAGCACTCGCATAACGCGTCATGCTCGTCCTCCACACTCTGTGTCTCCAGGGCAGCCATCGTACTGTAGGCTAGGGCGGTCACGAAGTCCTCCACCGTATACCCTGCATCCAAATCTGAAAAGAGATATATATATCGGGGTGAGCTACAACACAGCTCAGTAAAACACAAGACTAATGCAACATCCACATGCATGAGTTAACATTACAATTTGGGCCAGGTATAACTTGCAATTGTGCTATGGTAAGGTTTGGCAGCCACCGCACCTCCATGCACGAGAGTGTGAGCACACCCAACAGTCAGGCACCTACCACCTCATCGCTTGTTGCCCACATCACTCACTCCGGTATAGAGATAGGACTCGAGTCGGCGGGCGGAAGAACCACAATCCCACGTCCTCCTCCTGATACCCCATACCATACCAATACCTAAACCCCTATTGGCAAGGGCTTGCAAGTGGGTTCCGTTTCTAACCAGTCCTAGATGTCAATACAAGTAGGCTCCACCCTAGTACAGCCGTCTACGGCATAGGGATAGAGCTAGAGCGTGCAGGCCAGGCTGGAGACCACATTACCTCACCTCCCCCTGATACCCTACCCCCAACAAGCATACCATGATGGAACTATACGCAAGTAGGCCCTATCCCAACATCACTCCCTATGGCAGAGGGATAGAGCTAAAGCGTCATGGCGGTCAACGTCGACGTCCGAGGATCACCATGCCACATCACCGTGGCCGGATCAACGTCAACATCGGAGACCACCCCGCCATAACCTCCCCGATACCCCACCCATACCAAGCATGCTAAGATAAGGTACTACGAAGGTGTCGGGGTGAGGAATGATCCCGTAGCCCCGGCCCTTCCCATTCCACACTCCAACTAAAACAATCACATGTCTAACATCCATCACACCTAGCATATGAAATGCATGAACAAATAAAGAAAATAGAAATTACACTATATGACATGTGATATGCACTATCCATCAAACAAAGCATACAAATTGATACAGAAAGTAAAGAGCTCTCTAAGGTTTATTATTAATTTTTTAATTTAATTTTCGGGTCTTGTCCCTTACCTGACGTGTGGTATCAATCCTTTTCAGCGTCAGAAGTTTCACATACAAGTCCTACACAATCATATTTACATGTTAATTTCCATTTATTAGAGTTTTAGAAGCTAAACCAGGCTTTCCCAAACAAACAGGGCTCGGAACACATACCGGTCTCGCACATACCGGTCGCAGGATAGTGCAACCGGTATGGTGAGACCGGTATACATACCGGATGCACACATACCGGTCTCACTCGGATCCGACCGAGCGCGACCCGGTATGGTGCCGCCGGTATGCATACCGGAGGCACACATACCGGTCTCACTCAGATCTGGCTGAGTGCGACCGGTATGGTGCCAGCGGTATACACCGCGGCCCATACCGCTGGACTCTCCCAAGGGTGTACCCTATGGCGTGATTCCGAGAGCGGGGTCTCCACGGGTAGCTCCCTAATGTCTCACCTATCCTCTGCTAGGGTCCGATCCCTGTAAGGTCCTACGGATCGCGGCTAGAACGCCAAGAACCAACCAGATCAGAGAGAAAGGCGAAAGGAATCTAAGCATTTCTTTCCATCCCGATCTCACGCGCCCGCGCCGCGGCTCCGATCCAATAAACAATATTACAGGAAGGATAGAGCACTTTACCAGTAGCGGTTGTCAGTTGGCGGCGTGCTCCTCCACCGGCGGCTCCTTCTTGGGCGGCGTCTTCCTCCTTGAACCTCCTCAACTCCTTCTCCGAACGGATAGGTTTTCAAGAGGTTCACGGAGTGTCTCCCCCTCTATTAATAGAGGGAGGCCGTCCAAGGCACGCTCCCCCCTCATATGGAAACTTAAAGTTTCCATTTTGAGAGCAACACAAGCTGGAGACGAACTCCAGCCGTTCCAAGCTATACCGGTCTCGCACATACCGGTTGTAGGATAGTGCAACCGGTATGGTGAGACCGGTATGCCATACCGCTGGCCATACCGCTGGCCCATACCGGTCGCAGGATAGTGCGACCGGTATGGTGCAACCGGTATGGTGCAACCGGGTATGCACTTAACCATTTTACACCTTTTACGTACCTGAATTTGGCTGGTTCTTCACCCGGCTTCTTGCGTGGTCCCTTGTCCGGCTCCGCTCGGTTCGGTTATGATTGGGGAACTTGTCATCGCGTAAAACCGGGGTTAAATCGGGTTTTAGAGCACGGTTCTTACA